>JAJOOE010006713.1:0-55548 GCA_036250405.1 Solanum raphanifolium
ATTCACATAATTGGACATTAATTTAACACCAAATCACTACATTAACAGCAAAGAGACAAACTTCAAACTTAAAGCCCTCTACAATTAATATGATGAAAATGACGGTAATAATGGTGAAATAGCGATGGCAGTTAATGGTGGTGCTGTCAATTCTAATATGAATGGCAACGGAGACAAAAAACAAGCAACAATGCAGGTAAAAACTGAAGTATCCAGTGAAAAAGAGGAAGAAGAAGGGAGTGTAGCAGCGGCAACAACGATGAACTGGTGGTGTGGTGGAGGAAGGGATTACAAAAAAGAAGATGAAGAAATAATATGTTTTTCCACAAAAAAATGCCTAATTATACCTTTTCACGCGCTTATACGACGTGAATCACAAACAATGTGACACCTAGGCAAAAAATGTTCAAATGGTTCAAATTCGAAAGAGTACAGGTGTTCAATAGGTACAAGTTCTAGTTGAGGTGTCTAAGTGAATTATGCGGACAACTTCGAGTGGCTATAGATGACTTAAGCCAAAATGCTACTTTCAGAACAAAATCAATAATCTGAAGTTGAAGAAATTTGGTTACCTATCTTCTCTCCTCCACATGACAACTTCAAGAACAATCTACAAAATGAAGAATCAATCATCTGTGAATCTGGAAAAAATAAAGTTGCAGACGAAATAGAGGACCAAAAAGAACAAGATAGAATTATTTTAAAATTATTTTTTCACATTCGTTAGAAGAAAATAGTATATGTGAATCATTTGTGTAAAATTAGAGTATATATAAGTCACTTTCATAACGAGGAATACATTACCTCTAAATGAAAAAGTTGAGTGGTATATCAAGCCCTTTGTGTTGTAATATATCATATAAGTCAAAATTTTACTAGCCATAAATCATGACAGATTAGTAGATGTTTTACCTGAAAAGGTCATTTAATAACTAAATAACCAGATAATCTAGAGTAAATATACAGATAGAGTTATAGAAAGAAATGTGACTTCTATGACATGAAAATTATCTATGACTTCTATGACTTCATTGATACATATATATAGTAGTTACATATATACAATTATCTAATCGATATACATATACAATCACTGTGAATTTACACAAATCAAATGCCTGCAATTTTTCAAATCAAATGCTCCATAGCAAACATAGTTTTATATGGAGCGCAAATAACAAAATTGTAGTTATAGAGCGCTAATATAATTTTTATATTTGCTATTCCTAAAATTTGCTCAATCAAAAACTTGTTACTTTTTTCGACCAATTTTTTTAATCAAAAAAGACTCGCTGCAAAAAATAAAATTAAAAAATTGAACAAACTCACTGCTGTACCAGCGTTTTTGTGTTAAATTTTTTCTCAAAATATTTCTTGTTGTCAGAGTAGTGATTTATTTTAGGAGAACTCGTTGGGTGGTCAGTGAGATTGTCTTAATTTCTTAAGCCGTTAACGATAGTTAAAAGCAAAAAGTATCCCGCTAGTGAGGGAACGAATTGTCCCCTTTTTTATTTTTTTGAAAAGAGTTGCCCTTTTATCATTTGTTTTGTTCGTATTTTTTTTCAATTTTGAATCATGAATAAAGGTTTGGATTCTCGTTTTACTCCCAGTAAATGTCCTAGTTTGCGAATAGTCATGATTCGATTGTTCCACCCAACTTCAATAAACTCACCCAATCCCCTATGAATGGTTTTAAGAACAATATGAGAAGTGACAATATATACACCCAGGGCCGTCTTAACCCCTAGGCCAATAAAGCTATTGCTTGGGCCCCCATATTTTTGGGAGCCCCCATTAAAAAAAAAATTTACTTATATATGTTATTATTTCAAAAAAAAAATTATATGTAATATGAGTACTATGATTTCTACTAAGGAAATTGCATTTGAGATGAATATAAACCTGAATTTCGTAAAAAACAATTTGATGGATATATGGATAATGAAATCACAAAGTCCCTTGAATAATCTTTTAGAGTTGATTACTTTATATATGTAGAGTAGATCAAACTATTTCACTTCAAAATAGATTTGAATCAATTGAAGCATATAAAAATATTTTCGATTTCTTATTTAGTGGTAAAATATTGAGATCACTAGATAATGAGAATTTTTTAAAAAATATTGTCTTAACCTTCAACTTTCTTTAACACATAATAGTTATTCTGATATTGATGGTTTAGATTTATTTTTTGAATTAAAAGTTTTAAGAGAAATAATACAAGTAGAAGATAATAATCCAATGAAAATTTTTAATCAAATAAAAAGACTTGATTCTTTTCCAAATAGAAGTATTGCTTATAGGATAATGTTAACAGTTCATGTAACCATTGCCTCAGCCGAAATTTTATTTTTAGAAATTAAAAAATTGACTAAAACTTTCTCTAAGATCAACAGTGTCTCAAGAGTCTTAAATTAGTCTTTGATAGTGTTATCATTGATCCGATACGTTACTGTTACAATAACCTTTGTTTTAAGCAATGTATAATGTTCATATTTAAATTATTGATACATAACTCTAATGTTGTTGAATCTTCGACTAGTGTTTATCATGTTTCATATAAATTTACTTGATACATAAACTATGTGTTATGTATCACACACACAAAAAAGAAGCTATTTTGGAACAATTACATGTATAATGTATTTTTTTAATTTTAAAATATAGCATTTCTCAAACAAAATAAGATACATAAATAATAATGTATCATGCACTAATTTTTTTAGTTATGATACGTAAATTCGAATTTATACTAAATGTATCTGATACATAACAATTACCAAACAATAATGTATCAATTTCAAACCTAAAATATTATGGGCAACACTTTCGTATTTAATGTATCTAGTAAAAATACAACACTTGTCAATTTAAATTGGAAGGATCTTCATGATGTATCTTCTCAAAATTTTCGATAATGTTGAATCAAAATTGAAAGGATCTTCAATGAACTAGGAGAATATTTTGAAACTCAAAATTTTCAATAATTTTGAATCAAAACTGAAAGGATCTTCAATGAACTAGAGAAGAATTTTGAATCTCAAAATTTTTGACAATCTTGAATCAAAATCGAAAGGATATTCAATGAACTTGAAGATTCACAAAAGAAATCGTTTGTCCAACAACAATTCCATCACTTTTGTATCCTTCATAACTCACCTCGCTTATCCAAAATTTCGACAAAAGCTTTTATGAAACAGTGAGAACGATGAACAAGAAGAAGAAATTTAATTTTTGAATTTTTTGATTTGTTACACTATATGATTGAATTCTTGACAATAATTTGGAATGAAATAGCACAATTTCTGGGATTTTATTTTGATTTTTAGTCCCCTTTAATTAGTACAATAGATGGATACTATGATATCTTAGTTTGATTTTTCAATTTTTTTTCTCTTAATAAGTGCAACAGATTGATACATAATGTATCAACAATAATGTATCCGGATCCTTAATAATGTATTTGAAATGCCTAAAAAATATGGGATTTATGTAATTACAAGAATAATAGGGTTAGAAGGTAATTTAGGATTTACACAATGGGATTTATGCAAGTTATACATATAGAAATCCTAAATAAAGTAATTGATTCCAAGACAAATTGGGAAACCCAAAAAGAATAAATATAAGACAAAAAATGATTAAATATATTTATTTTTAACCTTACATCCGGTGCACAATTTTTTTCCCAAAGGATATTGGCTCACCAAAAGAGGAACTGAAAACCAAGAATTTCTTCAACAATGGCATGTGGATTACAGAGAAATTACTTGAAAATTTTGCTGAGGATATGGAAAATCACATTGTGGATGAACCAAGAAAGAGATCAAGTTTAATGGATGTAGACACAAAGGGGAAAAGGGATTGGATGTCAAACATTTGGATAAAAGGATTGCCATTCAAAATCTGTCTTTTTAAGAATGTAGATGAACATTGAATCCATTTATTTCTAATTGCTTTCGACAATTCAAAAGATGTGGAAGTACTTTGCTTCTTGTGTATGTTTAAATATCACTAGAATGCATTTATAACAATTTATTATAAAATGGTGGAAAATGTCAACTTCTACTAAGCTGCGAAGACTATTTAAAGCAATCTCAATCATTCTCATGTGGGAACTATGAAAGAGGAGGAATGCCAGAAGACATGAAAAGGATGTAAGCTATTACAAAGTGGTGCAGCAGTGTGAACAAACTATATACAAGTACAACAAAAATAAACATCCTTGAATCCTACTTCCAACACAATGGGGAGAATTGATAACTCTCAAACTACTGTCTAAAACAAATCCAAAGAGTAAGCGATCGTCGTCAATAAAAATATCCAACTAAGAGTAGAGGTCAAATCCCACAGAGAGTGATATAGTACAAGGAATTCTATCAAAAAATTGAGAATGTCAATTAATTCATTTGTAGCAATTAAGAACAATGGGTGGATGATTCCACCAAATTTACGAGAAAGGGTTTTTGTACCAAGGTTCACAATTAAACTAAAACTTCAGAAATTCAAGTAATTAACAAGCAATCTAGGGGGGAATTTGAAATTGATGTTATATAGCGGTAATTGTGTTATTCAATAGTGCTAAACATTCATGGATAGAATAGGTCATCTTCAATGATACTAATCTCCTTTCGATATCATAGCATCAAATCATAAAATCTCCTTTCGGTCTCATCTATATGGATAACTAAACAACTTATAACCTTACACGATTCTCTTTTTCGACTAGAATTAGGAAAAATAGATCGGATCCATAATCTCCTTTTCAAGCGAACAACAGTCATCAAACCTAAATTGCAAGTATCAAACTAATTATCCACTCCAATCGATCTCTTTAGAGAATCAATCGGACATCGGAAGTAGGATTAAGTTTGCAACCTTAATCAATAAGTTAACCCCATGCTAATTAGCCCAAATCCATGGATGAACAACAACAAAACAGAGAAAAATACAATTCTCACTATATTAAATCAACAACCAACCCCATAATTACACCTCTAGTGTTTGAGGTTTTAGTCACCAATCACAAAGTGTAAAGAAATTATACCTTTCATGATAGCAATCACAGATAAAATGAAATTAAGTAACTATATGCAACACCCACTTTGATTTCAACTTCCAATTGTAAATTTTTAGAACAAAGTTGAGAACCCACAAACTAAAGATGTTATTCACAAAATAAAATATTCTCTCTCAAGAAAGGAAAACTCCTAGTTGAAGACTAACTAAAATTCCCTTTCCAAAAGCTCCTTAAAATCTCTCTCATTTGGGCTATGTATAGCTTCCCAAAATTGGGCCCAAAATTCACTTCGTGACCGAACGACGATGGTAGTCGGGTTTGACAAGCTGATTCGGTGGATCACCATTTGCTTCTTAGCTTGCCTTTCTCTTGATTTAGGATTTCGGTGTTTGAACCTCAGTCGGCTAGGTCATTTGAGTCTGCCTTTTACATTTGACGAATCACCGAGTACCACATTTAATTTGTTCGCTCTTTTAAGCATTCACTTTTCCTCCATGTCATGTTACCTTTGGCGATGTTCAGCATGTTCTCCCTTTTGCATTCGGCGAGTCGCCTTTCCTTTTTAAGTTCATCGACCTGCCTCAATTAACTCAAGTGTTGAGAACTGTCACTTTGGGCGAGGTCTTCGGAGATCCGCATTTCTTGTTAGGCGATCAACAGAGTAGAGTTTACTCTTCTTTCCACGTTTTTGTCTTTCTTCCAAATATTCATCATTTCCTTGTCCCTTAGCCTTCATAGCTGCAAATCTTCAAAATATCATTAGAATAGGACATCATTAGGCATTGTAGACACTAATTTTTGAATTAAATAGGTCTCAAATGAGTGTAGATCTACCACTCGTCAAGAATTGTAAGATACCTTAAGCTCTATAAACCTAAGTTATACTAAAATGCATTAAGATGAATATTACCAAAGATAAGTTTGGTGAAATATAATATAGACAGAGCCTATAGAGCTTCTCTACGAGAAAGTTCCTATTTATTTTGTATGAGAAATAACATTGGGAAATTCATATAAGTTGATGCACATGAGATAGGAATCACTACCAACATCAAGATAGGCATAACAACTATCTTAAATCCCCTAAGATATTACGGTAATACTCAAGAAAAAAAAAAACATCATTTGGAATATTGATTCTCTCAGCCTCAAAAGAATGCTAGTAAGGGAGCGAAAAATTCTAAAGGGCATAAAAAGAATAATGGAGGAGATACACCAATAAATGGGACAATTTTAGGTAGAAGATCATCACATTTTCAAGGAGGCGAGTCAGTTAGAAGATGGTATGGAAAACAACATATTCAATCAAACAGGCAAGGGAAATTACAATACATTCAAACAACTACCAAGCAGATGCAAAAAAATATTAAACAAGCACAAAGCACAAATTTCAAGCATAGGAATTAGAACAAGGATGATAAATGAGAATACCAATCAACATCGATCACATTAATGTGAACATCACAAGGTCTCTCATAGATATGTAATTTACATAATCACGTTTCAGTTTTCCCACTACATGGGTTGCATAACTGTGAGTAAAATTGTAATGACCCGGTTGATAATTTTTTGTTTTACCATGGAAGTTACTGTTTTTCCCTCCCGTGATTAACTCTGAGTCTCCTATTATTGAGTTTTAACAAGTTGGTTTTGAACTTCGAATTAAAAATTGAGAATTTGGTAAATTTTGAGTTTGAAAGGTTAAAGTTGTTAAAACGTGGTTTTTAGTGTCTTTTGGAATTCTGATTGTCAGAATGGAATTTCGTTGATTCCATCTGTCCCAAAATGTGAAATCTAATTAGGGAGAGTTTTTGGTTTCAGATTTTGAGTCTTTTTGAGGATTTGAGGTTCTAAGTTGTGAAATTATGGAAATTTAGCCTTTAGATTGACTTTGGCAACATATGGGGTTTGAATGCTCAATTCAAATTTCTGAGAGTTCCATTGGATCCAGTGGATGATTTTAGCCCTGGTTGGGGTCTTGGTTTTTTTTTGAGAGGTCCCGAGGTTATTTTAATCTTTTTAGGCATGATTTAATTTCTTGTGGTTTTCACGGATGTTGGGTCAAAGAGACCTCAGATCCATATTTTGACGGTTCTATTGAGTCCAGAATATAAATTATAATTTATTTGCATAGGTGGTTTGTGTACACGGGGTTCTGAACGAATCCTGAGGGTCCTTTCAGTGTTTTTTTTGCTGATATTATTTCTAGTGTTGCAGCTGCATCCGCTTGCTAGATCTTTAATGATATAGTTGTCCATTAAGCCCCTTTCGCCTATGTTGTCTAAGTCTTTGATAGAGTACATTACCTATCTTTCTTTGTTTGAATGAAACTATCTGATGTAGTTTCATCTTAAACTGAATGTAATAAGAGTTCCTTCTCTTATGCGGAACCTGGTTCGCTTTAGCAATGGTCGTTTAAGCGGAACGTAGTTCACAAAAGCGAGACTGGCCTTTTAGGTGGGGTTTACTTAAGCGAACCATAGTTCTCTTTAGAGATGTTCTCTTAAGTGGAACCTGGTTGCAAAAGCGAGACCCCCAACTTTTGTGGGGTTTGCTTAAGAGAAACCTGGTTGGTTTAAGCGTCACCTCAGAGGGTTTTTGGCCTGAATATTTCGAGGTTTAAGCCCCATTTCACAATTTTTGAACTTGGGGAACTCTTGGTGGCAAATTTTGAAAGGATTTTCTCTGCTAGATCAGTTGGTAAGTGTTCTTGATCCTAAACCTTCATTTTCTATTGATTAATTATGTGTTTTAACATAAAAATATGAGGTTTTGATTGGTGAATGATGAGGTTTTTCAAGAAACCAAGTTCTTAACTAAAATGGAGTGTGTGAACTTATTTCAAGTCCTATTTCGAAAAGATTTTCCCTAGTGAGTTCCTAAAGCCTTGAGTAATGTTTTCAAGTATTAAATTTTGGATTCAAACCTTATTTTTAGAATCGGGTATCGTGTTGATTGACCCACCTTTCAAGGAAATTGTTGTGGGTGTTGTTGTTTCTAGAAAGTGATTATGAATACTTGCTTGTTTATAGATTGTGTGGCTTTGGAAGTGATTAGTAAAGGGAAGAGTCAATATTGTAGTGATTGTTGATTGATTAAAGGCATGTAACTTCCTAAACTTTGTATTCTAGTCGAATTCGTATGCTTCCTTCATTGATTTGTGATGAGAGTGATGAGGATGAGGTCAAGGGGTTAAATTTTCCACTGGTTATATATAAATGAATAAAAAGGGGTTAAAACAAAAAAGGCTATGTGATGGAATGTGAATTGCCTTATTTTGATCCTCTTTGATTGATTGATGAAATGCTTGAAAGTATGATTATGGACTTGAATTGTATGAATTGTTGTCTCTTCCATGTTGTGTGATATTGCTTGTGTGCATTGACTGTAATCACAGTGATGAGACATGTGATGATGCTATAAAGCCATTGGGAAATGGTTCCAACTAGTGATGTGATATAAAACCGATGAAAAGTAGCTCCGGCTAGTGATGTGATATAAAACTGATGGAAAATGGTTCTGGCTAGTGATGTGATATAAAGTCATTGTAAAATGGTTCTAGCTAGTGATATGATAAAAGGTCAACGGGAAATTATTCTGGCTAGCGATAAGATATAAATACGATGGTAAATGGTTACAACTAGTGATATTCTACCGATGGAAAATGGTTCTAGCTAGTGATATGACATAAAGTGGATGAGAAATGGGTCCAGCTAGTGATATTGTGCCGATGGGAAGTGGTTCCAGCAAAAGATTGGTCATTGTGACTTGATTTGGTTCTTATGTGTGACTTACTTGTGGATTGTGATTTGATGTACTTGTTATGTGTAACTGAACAACTTGTCATTGAGGTTGATTTATTTGATTTGTTGATTGTTGAGTTGTGAAGATTGAACTGTGAATGTTGGGCATGTGAGATGTGTATTGTAGAATTTCTAGGCTGGGTTTATTTCTGTGCAGGTTGTAGTTTAGGAGGTTTGGCTGGAGTATAAGGGGTATTTGATTTCTAGCTAGTTTCTTTATTTAATAGGTTGCTTGTTGGGTACAATGTTGTTGGTACTCACCCCTTGCTTCTACACTTGTGTAGGTTCCGAGCCTGAACCTGTGTTATTTTCTTCTTTTCTTAATAGTTGAGGCTCGTGAAGGATTTGAGAGGTAGCTGCCTAGCGGGCCCTCTTTTCTTTTTTTCTTTTAAACTTTTTTCTACTTGAGAAACAAAGACTGAGACTTGTATTTATGTTTGAATTCTGTATTTTTATTAGTGGCTTGTACTGTTGTATAGATGATAACTAGGTTTTGGGGTGTTTTTTTAGAATGAATAAGTTTTCCTCATTTGTCTTGTTCTTACTTTACTATTTTCTCCATTTTCTTTCTTTTCATTGTGATGAGGATGACCTATCTTTGTAGAAATAGAAAAATGCCATCAATCCATTTTTGGATTGTGAAAAAATGGTATCAAAGCCAGGTTCATAGGTCTCGCGTATGTACAAGCCAAGTCTAAGTAGAGTCTTGAGGATCATCATGGATACGTTTGTACTTATCTTCAAGAAGCTACAAAGATTGTTAGGAAACTTCCTTTTATTCATCCTTTCTTATCGTGCATCGTAACCTTCGCTAGTGCTGAGTTGTTGCGTGTTGTTTTGACAGATGTTGAGGACCAGAGCTTTTGTTTATAGTGGTAGAGGGTAGACGGTCCTTGAGGCTGCTGCTGTGATCTTAGCTAGAGGTAGAGGTAGGTCCTGAGCTGTAGGTCATTCTCGTGGAGTAGCATCGGTTAGAGGTTGTGCCGGTGGAGCGGCAACAACCAGAGGTACAATTAAAGAGGGTTCTCCAGAGCCACATGTTGAGGTTGTTAAGGGCCAGGTTCCTCCTGAGTTTGGAGCTCCATCGTTTAGGGATACTTTGTCGTGGATGCTTGATGTGTTAGAGAAACTTTCTCTAGGGCCGTAGACCGGAGGTAAACAACACATTCTGGGTTTTCATATTCAAGTGGGCCAACAACCCATTGTTCCTGCGTTGGTTGTTGGTGCACAGATTGATCCTAATGTTGTTCTAAAAGTGGCTAATCGACAGTGTTATGATAGGTTTCAGAAGTTGAAACCACCTCAGTTTCAAGGTGGTAAGAGTGAGGTTTGTCATGAGTTCTTGATTTTTTTCTATGAGATGCTTGAGGCAGTGGGAATGATGGATGCTCGTGGTATCCTTATTTGTGTCACTTCAGCTTCATGGTCGTGCCAGAGATTGATGGAGGACTTTTGTTAGGTCTAGACCAGTATAATCTCCTCGGATAGAGTGAGATGTGTTTTCTAGTGCTTTCCAAGACCGTTTCATTCTTGGAGCGTGAGAGAAAATAGTCGTCTAAAATTTGTTAGCTTGGTTTAGGGTGGATAGTTTTTGACAAAGTGTGAGGCCCGTTTCTATGAGCTTTCTCCGCATGCTGTGACTATTATTCCGGATAAGGCAAAGAGAGATCGCATGTTTGTGAGAGGGATGAATTTTCTTGTCAGATCTTAAGTGTTCCGATCACCTAGAGATGGGACTTCCTTCTAGTCCATTGTGAGCACCGCCAAGGAGGCAAAGTTGATGGTTTTAGAAGAGATTGGGGATCCGGGCCAATTCTTCTATTTAGTTTTCTGGTGCCTCATCTAGAGGCAGAGGTTCGCATAAAGGTAGTAGTTCTTTCCAACGTTGTGGGCCGGTTCATGCTTCTATTCCAGCATTTGAGAGTGGGAAGTCATCCTGAAGATCCTATAGTTCTGGCCAAAGTGGCCATGGTAGTTCATCTGGTTCACAATAATAGTTATCAGTGTTGAGATGTTGTTATACTTGTGGGGATCCAGGTCATATGATGTGATACTGTCCTCTTCAGACTCATTTAGAACCTTAGTGTTCTTACTCAGCAGCTCCAACTAGGGATTCAACGCCTCCGATTAGGGGTCGAGGCAGGGTTAAGTCTAGCAGAGGTGGTAGGACTTCTAGTAGAAGTATTCCAACTCTGCAGGATGGAGATAAAGGTTCTATACATAATGCATGTGGGTGAGATGGCTAATGTTATGCTTTTCTAGAGACCTGAGGCTGAGAGTTCTAATGCTATGATCACAGGTATCGTCCAAGTTTTCAATCAACCTATATATGTATAGTCTGATCCAGGTTCTACTTTCTCATATGTGTCTACCTATTTTACTGTTGGGTTTGATATGTTGTCTAATTGCATGTCTGTGCCTATCCATGTTTCTACACTAGTGGGTGAATCCTTAGTGGTGGATTGAATGTATTGATCTTGTCTTTTTTGTTTGGTTGGGTACGATACTTGGGTAGACTTGAACATTTTGAGAATGACAGACTTTGACATTAGCTTGGGTATGAATTGGCTTTCTCCGCATCATGTTATTCTTGATTTTTATTCTAAGACTGTGACCTTAGCGATGTCGGGTGTCCCAAGAGTTGAGTGGACAAGTGCTATTGGTTCTTACCCTAACAAAGTTATCTCCTTCATTAGAGCACACAGATTGGTTGATAGAGGGTCATTGTCCTACTTGGCTTTAATTCGAGATACTAGTGTTGAGCCACCTCACATAGATTCTGTCTCCGCGGTTCAAGAGTTTGTAGATGTGTTTTCTACGGATCTTCCAGGTGTTCTTCCGGATAGAGATATTGATTTCTCTATTGACATAGAGCTAGGTACCAAGCCCATCTCTATTCCTTCTTATCATATTTCACCCTAGTGTTTCTCCATGGGGTGCTCCCATGTTGTTTGTGAGAAAGAAGGATAGATCCATGAGGATGTGTATTGATTATCGACAGTTGAACAAAGTGATAGTGAAGAATAAGTATCCTCTTCCTTGTATTGATGATTTGTTGATCAACTTCAAGGTGCATCTTTATTTTGTAAGATTGATTTGTGATACGGTTATCATTAGCTGAACATTAGGGCATCGGATATCCCTAAGACAACTTCTAGAATTCATTATGGTAACTATGAATTTCTTCTATTGTCTTTTGGTTTGACTAAATACCGTTAAATATTCATCGAGTTGATGAACAGGGTGTTTCAGCCTTATGGGATTTCTTTGAGATAGTGTTTAATGTGAGGCCAAAATACATATTTTTAATCACTATTCACCTCACATTTATTATTTATATTTGTAGTTTTTGAGCATAAATTTTATGGAATGTGCTAAATAGTGTATTTTATTTGTAGGAATAAATTGGTGTAAAGATGAAGAGATTTGGACCTAAAATGAATTAAAGATGGACTATTGAAGAAGGAAATCAAGCAAACAGCTTAATTAATTAAATTGAATAAAATAATATATATATACATATGAAGCGCAGAGGAATACAAATTTGCGAATTGAGAATTGAAATTTTGTGACACGTGTCAGTTTCTGAACACACAAATGAATTAAGCTGCGCAACACTGTTTCACGCGGAATCCTTTTAGGTTTTGGGTTCCTAATTTGGTTTGGACTCCATTTTTTTTAGAGTTTCCCACATCTATAAATAGTCCATAAGAATAATTATTAAGGGAGGAGGATACAATGTAGAAAATAACTTTTAATCTAGGGTTTTATTTTTTCTTCTTTTTTATTTATTTTACATTTTTTATTTGAATGATTCGTAGTAATTGCTCTATGTCTATGTGGATTTAAACTTCTCGTTCTTGGATTATATTTACTTATAAAATGATTATTTAGTGATTTTGATTTAGCATAATTGTTTATCATATTGGTTGTTCTTATATTGTTGTGATTACTATTTTGAAGCTTGATCACCATTAGAATAAATTATTGTCTTCTTTTCAACTCGGGAGAGGAATAGAGGGATATAACGTAGAATATAAGTTGCATGATCTTTTCTTGCATGTCACGTGAATTGATTTGTGTCTAGGATATGGATATACCTAGAAACCTTGCTTGGTCATTATGTAGAAAGAAATCGTAATGCTCGATAATTCGTCCAACCTATCCCCGCTCAACGATGTAGTTAGGTTTCCATTTATTGTAGGCGATTAGAGGCCAGGAGACCATAATCATACATTTAACCCTGTGATCATTGATTCTTTAGTTGATGAATATCCGTTTTATAACATGATGAGTCTGAGATTTGAACTCATTTAGGGATTTATCTATATAGATTTAGTGTCCTCAAATGCTTATTTTGTGCTAATAACTGATGTAAAACCCTTGAATTCCAGGTATATGGACTGAGGAACAAAGAAAGGACCCTAATTTGCAAGAAGGTACAAAGCGAGCTGAAACAATGAAAAAAAGCAAGCCTGGTGATCGCCAAGTCCACATGGCGAGTTGCCGAACGGCTACTTGACTGCCTAAAGTTTCAGTGTGCCAAGCCCTGAAGGAAAAAGCCAAGTTGGCGAGAGAAAGGAGCAGTCGGCGGATCGCCGAGTGGTTTCACGATGCAGTGTTGGATCACCCAAAGTTACAGACCGTGAGGATACTGAATGTCAAGGAAGAAGGGAGATGGAAATGACCAAAAGGCAGCTTGCCGAGTGGTTTGGCAAGCCCGACTTACTTCACCAAGTGACTCATCGTAATACATTTTTGGCGACTATAAATACATTTTGGAACATTTAGTTTAGTATCTTATCTTATTTTTAGTTCATATATTTTTAATCTATTATTAAGTTTTGAGCTCTGGAGATAGTTTTCTGTAGTTTTCTTTAGCTTTGAATAATTGAAGTTTTTCACTTATGATAAATTGTAAGTGGGTCTTTGTGATTCTTCAAATTGGAACATTGTGAAGACGAAATCAATCTTACCTAGTTGATGGACACTCAATTTGGTAACGATTTTTATCTTTTTATAATGTCTAGCTAAAACTTCAATTCTTGGGGTGTGATTATGTGATTATGGGCTGATTTAGTTTATGGGTATTGCTAATTGTTAGTTTAAATGTTGTTTAGAAGTGAGTTCAATCATTAATTGTTGTTTAATTTAAAAATTGTAGTTGCAAATGCAGTTCTACCCTTGTGTTTTTGGCTTGCTTGAGAGAGAGGTTTTAAAACTAAACTTATTGATTGATGTTATGTGGGTATTGGGTTGACTTGGGTTCAGCTCGAGAGAGTGAACCCTAAACCCAATCCCAGACATTCATCTTGAGAGAGTGAATGGACTAAGGTGTGGGATGTTCTTATTTTGCAAGCTTGTTGATGTTCGAGAGAAATCAACTTGATTCGGAGTAAATTGTTCGAGAGAAAGTTTACCTCCTCTATAGCCTAGCTTACTCACTAATATCTAGCTATTTTCTAATAGATGCAATTACCCATTTGTCTATATTAGCCTATAATCGAATCACATCCCAAGAACCCATCTCATTATTGTTATTTCGTATTGTTTGACACTTTTTGTAGTTAATAATTTCAAATCAAAACCCCCATTTGACATTCATGTCACCCACTAATTTGAATAATGTCTTTATTCGATAATTTTTATTCCTATGACTGATTTGATAGGGTTATTCAATCAAAATGGCGTCGCTGTCGGGGAGTGGTGTTGTTTGAGATTCTTTTGGTGAAGTTGGATTTTTCTCTTGTTAGTCATAGTTGAATCTACTTACTTTTAGTTTTGTTTTTCTTGTATTACTTGTTGAATAGAGGAAATGAGTGTAAATGGAAGCAATGGTAGCCAAGTGGGCCACCAAGATGACATCGGCAATCTCAATGAGGTAAATGAGCCGAATGTCAATGACCCAAATCTTGTGGGTGGATTTTGTGCCATTCCCTTGCCACCAGCTGAAGGGAATACTGTGTTTCACATTACAAGCACCATGTTGCAACTCTTGCAATTGAAAGGGTTGTTCAGTGGGTTGGCTAATGAGGATCCCCATGAGCATATAAGGAACTTTGTTGATGTCTGCGGGCCGTTCTCCTTTAAGAATATATCTCAAGATTCAGTCCGGTTGAGGTTGTTCCCATTCTCTCTAATGGGAGAAACATGTAAGTGGCTGGCTGAATTGCCAAGAGATTCCATCACTTCGTGGGAAGAGCTTGTCACCGCATTCCAAGTGCAATTTTTCCCTCATTCGAAGATGATGACAATTAGGGACAGCATCCAAAGCTTCAAGCGTTTGGAGGGCGAGCCAATCCATGAGAATTGGCTAAAATTTAAGAATTTGGTGTTGCAATGCCCAACTCATGGTTTACCCGAAAACGTTTTGTTGTAATACTTTTACCGGAGCCTTTATTCGGTGTACAAGGGAGTGGCAGATCAACTTTCTCCGGGAGTCTTAATGCAACAACCTTACATTATAGCAGCCCAACTATTGGATGGTATGACCAAAATTAACCGTTACACCCGTGAAGATCAGGTCTCCCTCTCACTTTTAAAATGACAAAGAAGCAGCATGAGAAATATCAAGAGAGGGACCAAACATGGCAAAGATGATGACCCAACTTGACATTTTAGCCAAGAATGTCATGGGAGCTGGTGCTAAAGGTATAAATGTTGTGGGTGTTGGGTGTGTAAGCCCCGATGAGGCTAAGTTGAATCAATGTACAATGAAGAAGTAAACTTCCTAGCCAACCAAAGAGGAGTGTATCATGCAAACTACCCAAGGCAGGGTGGTAACCAAGGTTGGAACAAGGATGAAGGCTGGAGACACCGTGATAGAGAGTGGAGGGATCATAACCCCACTAAGAAGGAAAGAGATAGGGAGAATGATAGGTATGTTCCTCTCTACGAGCGTCTAAAGGCCAAATATTCTGATAGTGGCCGGTCTAAGGATATGCTATCTCGTATTCTCAACAAGGTTGAAGGGTACGATAAATTTTTGAATGAAATGAAGGAAGATGTATCGACCCTTAACCAGACGGTGACCTCTCATTCCATCTCTATCAAGTAGTTGGAGACCGAAATGGGTCAAATTTATTCTCATTTAAACCCGAGACAACAAGGGGGATTGCCTAGTGATACTATGGCAAACCCCAAGAATGAAGTTTGAGCGAGGACTTGCGTCGTGCCATGACGTTAACTAAGGCACTACTTGGGAGGCAACCCAAGTTTTTATTTGCTTTCTTTTTGTTTTTGGAATAACGTATGTTGATTGTGCATGTTAAAGTGTAGAATGTGTTTGAAAAGTGCAAGTTGGCATGCAGAATGTCCAGTCGGCAACTCGCCGAAGAAGTCGGCGAGCCCGACTTTGACCGCCATTGGACTCAAGAAATTATGAAGATTGGGTCTGTACAACTCGGTGGGCCCATAGACAAGTCGGCGTATCGCTGAACAGGTCGGCCATCCCAACTTTGTCCACCGTTTGGACACCATGTTGACTGGAGGTCTTGTAAAACTCGACGAGATAAGTAACCACTCGGCGTGTCACCGAGTGGTTTGGTGATGAAAAATAATATCGCTGAAAAGGTACGAATTGGACTATTTTTAAAAGGCCAAAGGTTTAAAATTTCAAACTCTTTCATATTCCCTCATTTTTAACTTCATACAATCACACCCGCACTTCCAATTTCCTATATTTTTGCATTTTCTTTCTTTTTGGTTGTTGATCTTGTGTTCGGAGTTGGAAATCTTGCTGCCTAGCTTTACAACTCCATCCTTCGCCATAAAGGTTGGTTTTTCGAACCCCAACTCTAAATTAGTGGTTAAACTAAAATGCATTATTATAAATTGTGTTGATGTGTGCTGGGCCTATCCGAAATCGTAAATGTGTGTTTGTGTGCCTATTTTAAATTCAATTTCATGCCTAAATTTCCTTAGTTATTAGTTTCTTGAGTAGCATGGTTTAAAATTGATCATAAATTGTTGGATTGTGCTAGTTTGTTGTTGGGCCTAGTCAGGTGTAGTCTGAGTAATCCAAATTGCATTAAATGACGTGCTTTTCCCAATGATGGAGCGTTTGACGCCATTCCTAAGGGCTAAAGTCATCAAATGACCAATTTTAGCCAAACTGGGGGAAATTTGAGTACCCCGGTGGCATGGTTCTGGGATTAATTAAGAATGTGTATGGTTTGATTTTGTTTTCGGGGGCTGCGGGGTTGATTTTGGAAGTTGGGGTTGAAAATAGGTACGTTGGGTAATTTGGCGAGCTGGGTCGAGCTCGCCGAACCACTCGACGGTTCGCCGAAATCCCCCTTTATCACCTTTAATTTCATGATTTGTTGAGTTTTGGTTATGTAACTTTTGGCGAGAAGCTTGAGCTCGCCGAGTGAACTCGGCGAAATTCATCTTTGATCGCCCTATCTGCGCCCGTAACCCCTAAAATGAACTGTAACTTTCGGCGAACTTTTCTGTGCTCACTGAATTATGTCGACAATTCGCCGACAGGACTTTCTCATCACAGACGTGCCATTTTTTTGGAATTTTTTTGAGCCAATCCTTTCAATGTGCCCGATCTGGCTCGCCAAAGTAATTCAGTGACTCGCCGATCTATTCTGTGAGTCTGTCTTCAACATGATTTCTGCATTTTTCTTGGATTGATTCTAACTCTTTTTGGTGTGTTTTGCAGATATGGCTAGAACCAACCTAGATATGCAGCTCTGCAAAAGAGCACGGGGAATAGTGATCAATGAGGGGGCAACTAACCCTCCTAAAAAGGGAATGATGACACCTCCCAAGGGAGGAAAAGGCAAGGGCAAAGATCCCGAATCTGAGAGAATAGAGCACAACTCTAATAGTTATGGTGATTCATTTACTTCTTAGGTCTCACTCTCTGAACATGATGATGACCAACCTCTACAATCCCGGCGAGCAGAAATTCGTGCTAGGTCTCACCAAGATTCGTTTGGAGTTCTAGAAGCCATCCCTCTGACTCTTTATACAGTGCCAGCTCAGGCACTGAATGTGGTTCTAGTGCCACCAGTCCAGGGTCGTCCTCCCCGGCTACTCAATAGATTTAAAGTCGAGGGATTGAGGACGATTCTAGAGGAGAAACTGTTGTCCAGAGAAGGCCTAATGAGTAGATATTCCATTGTGAGGGAAACTCTACAGTTTCACAGGTTCGAGCAGTTCACCAGGCCCCTATATTCCTACATGGGTCCGGGAATTCTACACAACATATGGTGACCTGGTACCTAAGGGCAAGAAGAAGGCCAGTGCCTCCAGACCGGTAGAGTCCGTCATGGTTCGGGGGACAATAGTGAGATGCGGCCGCGATAATATCAACTCTGTATTGGATAGAGGGTCAATTTTTGACTACCCAAATTTGGCTACCACTACGACACCTTTGGATGATCTCAAGGGCTGGCTTGCCCCCCTCATTTCTGACACCACCCCGAGGTGGATTGAGGCAGGAGTCCAGATCGAGAAGAAGGACATGAATGTAGCTGCACTGTACTGGTTCGAATTCATCAGGAGCTCTATTATGCCTTCACAAAATGAGTCCATCCAAAGGCAGCCTGCCTTGGGTCAATCATAGCCCGGAGGAGCATTGACTTGAGACTCATCATTGAGCAGGATATGGCCATGAGGGCCAAGCAGTGCCAAACGTCTCTTTCTTTTCTGGTCCTGATCATAGAGCTATACCGGCGTGCGGGAGTTTCTCGTGACGAGAAGAGGGACATCGTGGTCACCCCCATATCCTCCACATACATCCAACGTATAGAGGTCGAGTACACTCGGGAGGAGGCATACATGAGGAGAGCAGCTTCGGTGGATGCATCCCCGGAGGTTGATGTTGAGACGATACCTGCAGCGGTATCTTTGTGTACTCTGGCCTTCAGACCTTCAGGTACACGTTCTTCTACTTCCTCTCAGGCTCCTGGTGCTTCTACTGCTTCCCAGCCTACCAGGATTATTCAGGCCATGATCCTGAAGATGGGGTACTTAGCCCATTTTGCTGATGTACGAGCTACCAGATTGGAGGTTGCGGTACCTCGGATGATATAGAGTGTTATCCTAGCTGCATTGACACCCCTCCATGCATCTATTGAGACTCTCACAATGAGAGTAGAGACTTGTGAGAGTCGACATGGAGCTACTTTAGAGGTTACGACTTTGAAAGCCGAGGTTGCTGATTTGAGAAAGGATGTGGACTACTTGCAGTCCAGATACTTCACTTCAGTTTTGGAGGCAGTTGATGATATGGATTCCCTGGCCACTTTTGAGATTCCTCCAGCCACCACCAGAGATATGCCGATGGATGATGTGGCGGCTGATGAGTCGGAGGCACAGACAAACGAGGAGCAAATAGAGGTGCCAGATGAGACCATTTATAGAGACCTGCCAGACTTAGAGGAGACGATTGTGCAGTCGGTGATTCAGAAATCACTGATAGAGACGTCCATGGCAGGCGCTAGTGGAGCTAGTGCTGGTGTTACACCGGGCACAGATGCCCCGATTGATGGAGCGGCTATCTAGACATGACCTTTCTTTACCTCCCTCTCTGTCGTTTTTATTGACTTTTATTATTTTGTTGCATTTGAGGACAACTACATTTTATTTGTGGTGGGGTGAAGTATTTCCATACCTACCTCTTGTGACTATCTTTTGTATATATTATTGGGTTTTTGTGTTTAAATTGTGTTTTGATATTGTGTTATGGATGTTTGAGCTTATGGCTCCTTATTTTGAATACAAATGGGTTTTGACCCTTTCTAAAAATTTTGCCACCTCTTGTGTGTGATTATGGTTGTTCTTGTACAAATTTGATTACCGGTCATGATCAATACCGATGACTTGAATAGTGCTCTTAATCGAACAAAAATGAATGTGCGGCTACGATGAGGCCAAATGAAGTTGCATAGACAATGTGTGACCTTTGTGCATTTCGTTGTAACTAGCCAATTATCGAATGAGTCTCTTGTGATGAACATTGCATACTAGCGAAAGTATGGAGTCTTGTGATGAGCTTACCGTGAACCTTGTGTGATGACACCTAGAATTTGCCCCGTTGGTCCGGTTGACTAAGTGATGCAAGCTCTTGAAATGATCGTAGGCAATAATTTTGAAGAGTAAAACAATTTGCCAATATACCTCTTTTGTGGCCAACCTTTTGAGTGTGTGAACTTTGCTTGAACACCCTTTGAGCCTTATCCTTTTCTTGGAAGAAACCTGATGCAATTGTAACCCCTCTTTATTCATTCACCTATAATCCTCATGAAGTGTGGTTTGTTTGAATAGCCAACTTAGGCCAGAAGCCTAAGTTGGGAGTGTGGTGAAAAGAGAAGGTAAATCAAGAAGTGTGAAGAAGTCCACCTTTATCCATGGTTTTGAAAAAGATGGAAGCCCTACATACAAAAAAAAGAAGAAGAATAAAAGAAGAATGAAAAATAAAAAGAACGAAAAAGTTGTGAAATAAAGTTGTGAAAGTTGCAAAAGAAATGGGGTGTCCGGTATTCCATTGGAACTGACTAATGAGGTGAATTTTGAGCATGAGTGAAAATATTGAAGAAAGGGAAAGAAAATGATGTTCATACCACATTTCATGAGGATAGCAACCACTGAGCCTAAATGACCATACCTTTACACTCCGCCCCGTTACAAGCCTTGGAAAGTCCTTTTTGATATTGAGTGATCTGAAACAAATGTTGGCTGGAAAATAAGGGCAAACCTATGGGTGAAGTCATGCATGTGTTCATCTTTGTGAGTGTGAGAGTTGTATGTGATTCCGAAGCTATAAAGTGTTAAACAATTGTGTGTGAATATGGAATCATCTTTGTTGTGAGGGCATTTGAGTACCCTTGTTGAGCTTGAACTTGCATTTGAATCAAGTATTGTGAACTTGAGAATCTTTGTTAATGGTGAGTCACAACTTGAATCTTTGAGTGCACAATTGATCCTTACATGAGTAAGTTGAGTCTTGTTGTGTGCATTCATGTTTCAGTATTTTGTAGCAATGTTTGAGACATCCTTTTTGAACTGTGGAACTTGAGGATAAGCAAAAATTTAAGTTAAGGGTGTTGATGAGTCTGAAGATTTGGACTCATTTAGGATTTTATCTATATAGATTTAGTGTCCTCAAATGCTTATTTTGTGCCAATAATTTATGTAAAACCCTTGATTTTTGGGTATATGGACTGTGGAACAAAGCAAGGACACTAATTTGCAAAAAGGAACAGAGCGAGCTAAAAGAATGAAGAAAAGCAAGCCTGGTGATCGCCAAGTCTACTTGGCGAGTCGCTGAACGGCTACTTTACCGCCTAAAGTTCCAGTATGCCAAGCCCTGAATGAAAGAACCAAGTTGGCAAGTATTGGAAAAATAAAGGTATTATAATCGTAAGTCTCTGTGGGTACGATACCCGGCTCTTTATAAGAGCTACTTTAATATTTGAATGACGACGTACATTT
The DNA here is from genome assembly GCA_036250405.1 of Solanum raphanifolium. Lineage (NCBI taxonomy): Eukaryota > Viridiplantae > Streptophyta > Magnoliopsida > Solanales > Solanaceae > Solanum > Solanum raphanifolium. The sequence continues at coordinate 21,274 of JAJOOE010006713.1, forward strand.
GCGTGTGCGATTTGGGCGCAACAAGTTTTTGGCGCCACTGCTGGGGACTTAGAAATTAACTATTTTTCTAGGTTATATTTTTTCTTTTTATTTATTTAAATTTTTTTTGTTTTTTTAGTTAGTTTTTTTTCTGAACAATCAATTATTATTATTTTTTCTTTCTTTGAATAATTTGATACTCTTATTGATGATTGGGATAAATTGTGGTTGGGTGATGAGTATTCTTAAAAAGACCTTGTAATTTTTGTAACAAACACCACTTAGATATCGAGTGTCCTATATGTTATATATGTGGTCGTCATTATATTCATTGTAATGGTTTTCCTAAATCTTATTCCCTTCCCCCAAACCCCTTTACGATTCTTCTGTTATTTATGATGTTGGCAGGGGCGATGAAGTGGAGAATGCAAAACAAGAGGTACGTAATGTGAATTCACTTATGGAATGTACAAACATGCTGGACAAAGTTAATTTAAAAATCACAGAAGAAACATTTGAATACGTGGAAGAGTAATGAAAAATCTTGAAACTGTTGGATAAGGTTGATGCTATTCAATTAGAAATTACAGTCCAAGCTGAATTAGAAGAGATTGAAGCCCAACAAGGAGAAAGTTATGGAGAAACGGAGATAGTGAGCCAATATAAGTCAAACTCAACTTCTAAAGCTTGAAGAGTCTATCCGTGATGGTCTGACATATATGACAACCCAACTGATTGAAGGAAGTGTTGAGCTCACACAAGAAATAGATCAATTTGGCTCACATATTCATGATTTGGAGACTCACTTGAACAATAAGATTGAGGCATCTTATGCCCAATACCAATTGTCGTGGATAATGACCAACTAGTGGAGCAAAAAGAGGAATTACAACCGTTCAAATACACCTTATTCCTTAGTATCGATGTTGAGAAAGAGTACAAAAGTGAGAATGTTGTAACTAATGCTGCTTTGGAGTTGAGGCAACTTGAATCTCATTCAAAACACTTTTCTATAAAATTTGAACTAATGGATGAGTGTATAGATGAGGAACAATGCTCCTACATTCTAAAGTTCTTTAGTCCACGTAGACAAAATGCCATCCCTCACGTAAGGGCCAAGAAGTGCAAGATGAGACATATATTACTTGGTTCCTTTATCTTTATACCACCTCCCCTTGAGAGGAGCAGAAAAATATATGCAAAGTTAGGGGTACAATTCATAAGTTCAAAGTGGAAAGAAAAGTGGTGAATTTATTTGTGTCATGCCATGAAGTTAAATTAAGCGCTTATTGGGAGGCAACCCAATTTAGTGTAACTTCTTTTTTTTTTAGTGTCATTTTTTGTGTTGTTTTTACAGGTTTTGGAGAAGTATGAATATTCAAAATTTGGAACTAAGGAGCACGTTTGAGTTTAAGTGTGGGGTGACGACCCTTGATGAAAATTAAGAGAACATGCTACTAGCTAGGCCTAAAGGCCTCAGGGAGTTTTTCTAACCCTAGTTTTAAATTTTATTTGATGCTTTGGGGACATAACATCCTTTTAAGTGTGAGGTGGAGGAATGAATTCCTAGTTTCTACTGTTTTATTGAGTCTTTTATTTTTTTAGGATGAGTTCCTTGAGTTTTGTTTTCGGTTCTCTTACTGAGGATAGTCCCTTTGAACTGAGTGTCTTTTATTTTTTTTAGGAATAATTTTTCTTTGATCTTTTTTGAGAGAAAAGAAAAGACTCTTTTGAGAGGTGTGATACTTGCTGTTTTGGCCTAATTTTTGAGTAGTACTTTCTTGTGAATTCTTGATTGATAAGGAAATTGCAGACTCTTTGACACCTAAGCTCATGGTTGTGACTTTGTATAGAGCTTATTTTATTTTGTAGTTTGTTATGATCCTGTCTCTCTTAGAAGTGGAATTGATCCATCTTGATTGATACTTGTGCCATGTGTGGTGAAATTTCTTTTATTCCATGGTTTTCATCTTAGTCTAGAACTTGCCGTACATGTTATTGAATCGAAATAAAAAGTGTTGCTTTGTTTAGGAGATGATAATAAGCTTTCTTTTATTTGTCTGGTAAATTTTAGTCTTTTCAGATATTATATAATTAGTTAGCCCTTTTGAGCCTGTAGCCTTGTGTTGGTAGCCATGTTTTTCCCTAAACTATTTTGTTGAATCCATAGTTTTTGCACCTTGTTTCGTTGAGCATTATTGCATAGACTTATTCTAATTGCTAATTATGAAGAAAAAGGGATGGTTGAGTGAAAAAGATAATCAATCATAGCTACAAAATGCTTAAAAAGCCCTCTTTGAAAGAATGTGAAATTTTTTTTTGGCCCTACTATGTTGTGTGGAAAATAAAAGTATAGAAAAACTCTGTTTTGGCGCTGGTCCTTAATGGACAATGTGCACCTCAAGTGCATTGAGGGTGGCTAGTTCAGAAGTATGCTCAAACATTGTCCCTTGGTCCTACCAAGGATATTGTGCACCTCAATTGAGGGTGGCTAGTGAAGAGGCATATATATATATATAAGAGAAAAAAATGATTGAAACATTCTCGATATGATTAGAATTACTTGTGAAATAATTGTTGAAGAGAGGACTGAAAATAAAGAGAAAAAAATAATAGGTCATGAAGTCTAAAATTGCAAAGTGTGTAAGGAAGTGCAAGTCACTATTATATAGTTTTCTACCCGTCCCCTAGCCTACATTACAACCCATTAAAGTCCTCTTTGATTCTATTCAAGCATGCTTAATTAGTGGAGATGTACATAATGGGCAAGCCTATGGTTCTTTGTGCATACACGTGAATTTTATTTCTGAGTGTGAGTTGTTCTTTGATACTAAATCCTTAATTTATATTCAATCTTTTGAATTGAGTGTGTGGACTATTTCTTCTTGTGAGTGCACTTGTTTCATGATGGATAGGTGATTTTATTAACTTTCTTTGATGAGAGTAGTGAGCAACCATAAATTTGATCAGTTCAAAGTCTTTCTTTGAGGTTAGGAGGTTAGAGGTTTGTTGTTATTTGGATATCTTGCATAATGATCGGGAAGTATACTTAATGTTTTGAAATTTGTATATAGCCTAATTGTTTGTATCAAGGATTTTTGAATGAGCTTTAATGTATCTTTTCTCGAGGATGAGCAAAAGTCTAAGTGTGGGTGTTGATGTGAGGCCAAAATACAATCTTTTAATCATTATTTGTCTCACATTTATTATTTATAGTTGTCTTTTTTGAGCATAAATTTTATGGATTGTGCTAAATAGTGTATTTTATTTGTAGGAATAAATTGGTGTAAAGATGAAGAAATTTGGACCTAAAACGAATTAAAGATGAAAGACTGAAGAAGGAAATCAAGCAAGCAGCTTGCTTAATTGATTAAATTGAATAAAATAATATATATACATATGAAGCGCAGAGGACTACAAATTTGCGAATTGAGAATGGAAATTTGGTGACACGTGTCAGTTTATGAAGACACCAATGAATTGAGAGGCGCAACACTGTTTAACGCGGAATCCTTTCAGGTTTTGGGCTCCTAATTTGTTTTGGACTCAATTATTTTTTTAGGATTTCCTATATCTATAAATAGTCTATAAGAATAATTATTAAAGGAGGAGGATCCAATGTAGAAAATAACTTTTGATTCAGGGTTATATTTTTTCTTCCCTTTTATTTATTTTACATCTTTTATTTGAATGATTCATAGTCATTGCTCTATGTCTATGTGGAGTTAAACTTCTCGTTCTTGAATTATATTTACTTATAAAATTGTCACGACCCAGGGGTATACCCTAGAAGTTACACGACATACTTGACCCCGAAGGAGTCTCATACAAGCCCTTAGCATATCATAAACATAAGATAATAGAAAATACGGGAAAATTTAAAACTTTTACAATCGAAGTCATTTTCATAAAATCAAGCGAAAGCCTTTCTATACTTTGTCTCAAACCATCTAATACACCTTTAGAATAAACTCTTGGGACACAGCTCATACAGTAGACTCAAAAACATGAAATAAAGACATAAAGGAAATGTTGGGTTTTGTCCTCGAAGCTATAAGGACTAGCCAAAATCTTCAACTCTTTAGCTCCTTAGAAACCTAGCTTCAATATAGCACTCGATTCTCCAAACCCTACATTTGAAATACTATATATGTTAGCTAGCATAATCATAAGAGAATAAGACAAGAGTTAGTCAATATAAGACATAATCCAAAATAATATGAAATACTTCATGAAACATAAACTATAAGTATAAGTGACAACATCATAATCATAATAAGTATATAAGCATCATATAAGCATTACTTGACTCTTAGTCATCTATACCAAAATAGAACTACTCTGAAGCAACCTAAACACATATATGTTTAATGCATGAATAACATCCCTTAATACCACCCAAGCCAAGTATCCCTCTTTGGTCATCTTAATCATTGTCTATATACATGGTCAAGTCTTTAAGATTTTCTACCATAAGGGCACTATAATCCTAAGTAACCTCAAAGTACACTTGTGCAATGCATGAAAGGCATCCCATAATACCCTCCACACTAAGCATAACCTTGAACTCATCCTAGTTGTTTTTACCTTCCTTTGGTCTCATTATTAGCTTACTTCTCATTACCAAGGGAATCTGTCACATTTAGTCAATCATATCATGGAAGGCAACAATAGCAACAATCCATCAGGAACACACATTATGAGCACAAATCGTGAAAACTAGAAAAGGAACATAGCATAGATACCTTCAAAGCATAATTGTGCAATGCATAAGTAAGATCCCATACTCTTACCCATACTAAGTAAGCTTCTTAAGTACCCATATTTCACAACTCATACTCTACTCTATACTACTACACTATTTGGGACATAAGCCTTAACCGACATAGACCATGTGAGCTAACATGGAATTCGGTGTCTACCCCACACCGTAAAGGGGTCGCACTACTTGCCGAGGGTAGAACTATACTCTTAGATTGGGTGAAACCAATAGCTAAGTAACCTATGTGGGCACATAGTTATGGGATAAGGAGATTGCTTCTAAAAACCCAGACTCAACTATGGTAGAAGGTTTCCATCTCACGATATACCTACATTGGGAACCCGGACTCAACTAGTGTAAAAGGAAACCATTTGGAAGGCCGGACTCAACTAGTGTAAAAGCCTTCAAGGGGAAAGCCGGACTCAAAAAGAGTTAAACCTTCCATCTTATATTCATATCCACTCGGTGCTAGGCATTAAGTCCTATTGAGTTCACATTAAGTCTTGACTTAAGTTCGTAGTTGTTGAAGAATGTCTTGACACTCAATCCAACATAACTCATACTATAGCTCATTAGATCATGCGTGAGCAACTATCACCATCCATGACCTATTTATTATGGCTCTATAGCCTTTGATTCAATTAGGTGAGACTAGTGTTCAAACCTTAGAATCACTATAGGTGACAAACCTTTCACCTCCTATCATATTCATGCCTAAGTGTGTATATGGAACTAACCTTTCAACAACACTACAATTAGGTCATGAGCATATTCACTTTACTCTCAAAGTGTCTCTAAAGCATATACTAAACTTGTTACAACATGCACACTATCATGTCTTGCCCCTTTCTAGTCAAAACTCATATTAAATCAATACATCTAGAATGACTACATTAGACATGGATACATTCATAATCTTATCAAATCACATAGCTAGGATGATTACATTAGATATGGATGATAACATGCTTCAAATAGTTCAACTACTATAACCATAATCTCATACTTCACCTCCTTGAGGTTCAAGCCTGCTTCCAATCTTCACACCTAGGGAATATGCACTAAACATGGATGTCATCCTAACTCATGAGATTCTATCACTTTATGCACTCAACCATGAGGAAAATTGGGTAGTAAGGTCTTATCATGACCATTCTATCTAATTGTCTACCATTATCTCACAAGCTTCGCTCTTGGAGCCTTAACATACATAATTCATCGTATTGGATTTTCACACAAAACCCTAGAACCATTACTATGTGAGAACCCCTTTCAAGTTAAGTTCATACTCATGCCTAATATCATGTCTAGAATTCTACATTAGACAAGGATATCATCATGACTCAAGTGATTCTATCACTTCCTACCATCTATTATTCATAAGGTGAATTAGGTAGAGAAAGGTCTTTCATCACACTTCTATTCATTAGCCTTCTACTCATATGTATATTTTACTCTCAAAGCCTTGGCATCTATAGTTAGTCATATTAGCTTTAATATCAAGGCCTAGTGATGAACATTCATGACTACAATAGAAATCACATGAATTCATCATAAAATCATAATTCAATTCTAATACAATCTGTATTAGGTATTATCCACTAGATTGGAATCATACCTAAACCCTGCCCATAATGTAGAAAGAAACCCTAGCTAGATTGGGTTTTTTGACTTCACAATTGGGGGAAAACTTAGGAGGGTCTATGGGTGGAAGAACCCATAGATGATTAAGCTAAAATACCTTAATTCAAAGCCCTAATAAAGCTCTCATCAATGGAGGAAAATCTTCCCTATTCTCTTCTCTTCTTCTTCTTCTTTACTTCTAGAGAGAGGATTTTTGGAGAGAATTTGAGGTCTTGGATGAATGAGTTAAATGATTTAGTTTAGGGGCCTATTAACCTTATATAGGTGGTTAAATAACTAACTAAACGACCTCTCTTAACCCCTAATTAATTAATGACTTAACCCCCAAACCCCTAACTAAAAACTAAAATATTGAAAACTGCCCGCACTCACGAAACCACCACCCACGGGGGTGGGGTCACGGAACTTGCTGCACCTCCATAGGTGTTGGTTCTGAGGCTGAAGATACAGGCCTGTGTAGGACTTGACCCATGAACCCAACCTACGGGGCGTGGGTCCACCTACGGCCAGTAGGTGGCCAAGCGTAGGTTGCTGGGAATTGACAGCTTTTTAGGCTGTTTTGAGGTCCTCCTCAAGGACCCCTTGGTCGGTGCTTGGGAAGTCGTACCTTGACGCCCTAACCCTTAAACCCCTATTCTAAGTACGGGAATCATTTTTATGATTTTAACCCTCATACCACACTCCAAAACTCTTACGAAAAGTTCTAGAACTCTCTAGTTCAACTTACTAGTGTCCGGGGTATTACAATATCTCCCCCTTGGAATCATTTGTCCTCGAATGACGATTCTAAACACTTCTTAAAGTCACAACTCTAAACTAGCAGCCCATCATGCATGCAGTACATCTAAATGCACACAACCAAGGAAGAAAACTTCAATTCCAAGCAAAACACAGTCCATGCAACACAAGGGAGTAGGAACTACTTCTACCAACCCAAAAATGCATGAAATTCTAAATCTACTCATTTTCAAGGAGGAACTAACATCTCCTAGATAAAACATGCTCAATACACACTCATGGAGCCTAAATGCAAAATACTCTCAAAAAGCATTTATTTAAGGAGGGACCATTCAACTCCCAAAACTAAGGCATGCTCAAAATTCATCTCATGAAGCCTATATGCAAATCTACTCAAATGCACTACAACATTAGGAAAACAATGCATATAAGTCATTTCTAACAAGACCTAAGCATTTTCATCAACATGTATCACATAAGAAGATCATGGAAACATACAATTCACACATGACTTCATATAAAAGCAAATTAAGAGGAACCTATCATCTCAAGCTAGAATAGGAGTAGAAGGAAAATGATGAGGACATCTCATTGGCCCTTAGCCTCCCAAGTAGTACTCTTAACCAAATTCCTTACTAAACTACTCTTCATACCATTTCATGGAAAAACTTCCTTGTTCTTCAATTTCTTAACTTGCCGGTCTAAGACCTCTACCAGTACTTCTAAATTAGAGAGGTTCTCATTAAGCAACTATAGCTCACAAGCAACCTTACTAACACCACTTAAGATCTCACATCACCCTAACAAATCGGGACTAAACTTCTCATACTCACTACACCTCTCAAGGTGAAAATTTCTAGCAACCCTAAATCATAAACATCAAGGATCCTCAACGACCTTGATATATAAGCACATTATCTCCCCCCCCCCTTGCGAGCAAACCTATACAAACTCTTTTAAGCATCACTTCTTTCAATTCTAAGGTCGGAGCTAATCATCACTAAACCTTCACACTCATCACACAAGATGATTCTAGGCCATGGTGAATTACACTTCTACCCTTCTTAGAGGAGTCTATTCACTCAACCTATCTAGGCATTAGCTAAACAACCTATTCAACCAATCTATCAACATACCTCATAACTCATCATGACTAAGTTGGGTTCTACCATAAACTAAACATAACCACCCAATAACCTTGCTAGATAGGCACATTATCTCCCCCCTTGGGAGTAAGCCTACACAATTTCTTCTAAACATCTTTTCATAACATAAAGGCAACAATGAATTATCATTCATACTAAAAACAACATCAAAATCTATCATCTCAAATCTATCAAGTCACATATCCATAATTGGCATCTCAACCAACCTTTCCTCCCTTACTCCTTGTAGCATAAGCCCTTCGAGTAGTCATATTCTAAAGACCATCGAATAAGGAATATGAGAGAGACCTTATAGATTTAAACTCTATGGCATGACTTAGAGAATGAAGAAGTGAGATGTCCTAAGCATCCAATAGCCTCCTATTCATAAATATGGCGCACTTTACATTAATAAACAAGACCCTACTAGACATGGTTTGAGACAATCCTAGAACTATTCTAAACCTTTTCCTCTCATTACCAAGTTTGTCACGACCCAGGGGTATACCCTAGAAGTAAAACGGCGTACTTGACAACAAAGGGGTCTCATACAAGCCCTTAGCATATCATGAACATAAGGGAATAGAAAATAAGGGAAAATTTAAAACATTTACAATCGAAGTCATTTTCATAAAATCAAGCGGAAGCCTTTCTATACTTTGTCTCAAACCATCTAATACACCTTTAGAATAAACTCTTGGGACACAGCTCATACAATAGTCTCAAAAATATGAAATAAAGACATAAAGGAAATGGTGGGTTTTGTCCTCGAAGCTATGAGGACTCACCAAAATCTTCAACTCCTTAACTCCTTAGAAACCTAGCTTCAATATAGCACTCAAGTCTCCAGACCCTACATTTGAAATACTATACATGTCAGCTAGAATAATCTTAAGAGAATAAGACAAGGGTTAGTCAATATAAGACATAATCTAAAATCATATGAAATACTTTATGAAAGATAAACTATAAGCATAAGAGACAACATCATAATCATAAGAAGAATATAAGCTTCATATAAGCATTATTTGACTCTTAGTCATCTATATCAAAATAGAACTACTCTCAAGTAACCTAAACGCATATCTGTGCAATACATGAATAACATCCCTTAATACCACCCAAGCCAAGCATCCCTATTTGGTCATCTTAATCGTAGTCTATATACATGGTCAAGTCTTTAAGCTTTTCTACCATAAGGGCATTATACTCCTAAGTAACCTCAAAGTACACTTGTGCAATGCATGAAAGGTATCCCATAATACCCTCCACACTATGCATAACCTTGAAGTCATCCTAGTCGTTTTTACCCTCCTTTGGTCTCATTATTAGCTTACTTCTTATAACCACATGAATCTCTCACCTTTAGTCAATCATATCATGGAAGGCAACTATAGTAACAATCCAACAAGCACATTCTTTATGAGCACAAATCATAAAAACTAGAAAAGGAACATACCATAGATACCTCTATAGCATACTTGGACAATGCATAAGTAAGATCCCATATTCTTACACATACTAAGTAAGCTTTTTAAGTACCCATAGTTCACAACTCATACCCTACTCTATACTACTACACTTTTTTGGACATAAGCCTTAACCAACATAGACCATGTGAGCTAACATGGAATCCAGTGTCTACCCCACACCGTAAAGGGGTCGCTCTACTTGCTGAGGGTATAACTATACTCGTAGCTTGGGTGAAACCAATAGCTAAGTAACCTATGTGGGCACATAGCTATGGGATAAGGAGATTGCTTCTAGAAACCCGGACTCAACTATGGTAGAAGGTTTCCATCTCATGAGATACGTACTGTGGGAATCCGGACTCAACTAGTGTAAAAGGAACCCACTTGGAAGGCCGGACTCAACTAGTGTTAAAGCCTTCAAGGGGAAGCCGGACTCAACTTGGGTAAAAGCTTCCATCTCATACTCATATCCACTTGGTGCTAGGCTTTAAGTCCCATTGAGTTCACATTAAGTCTTCACTTAAGTTAATATTTGTGGAAGAATGTCTTGACACTCAATCCAACATAACTCATACTATAGCTCATTAGATCATGCGTGAGCAACTATCACCATCCATGACCTATTTATGATGGCTCTAGAGCCATTGATCCAATTAGGTGAGACTAGTCTTCAAACCTTAGAATCACTATAGGTGATAAACCTTTCACCTCCTTTTATATTCATGCCTAAGTGTGTATATGGAATTAACCTTTCAACAACACTACAACTAGGTCATGAGCATATTCACTTTACTCTCAAAGTGTCTCTAAAGAATGTACTAAACTTCATATAACATGCACACTATCATGTCTTGCCCCTTTCTAAGGCCAAAACTCATATTAAATCAACACATCTAGAATGACTACATTGGACATGGATAAATTCATAATCATATCAAATTAACATATCTAGGATGATCACATTAGACATGGATTATAACATGCTTCAAATAGTTCAACTACTATAAGCATAATCTCATACTTCACCTCCTTGAGGTTCAAGCCTACTTCCAGTATTCACACCTAGGGTTTATGCACTAAACATGGATGCCATCCTATCTAGTGTGATTCTATCACTTTATGCACTCAACCACTCATGAGGAAAATTGGGTAGTAAGGTCTTATCTGTAACACTCCGAATAATGGTAGGATGAACTATAGCCTAAACGTAAGGACGAATGTCTTGAAGATGCATTCTATGGGTCGAGGCCATGAGGAAAGTACCATGGCCAAGGGGCCAAGCCAAGGCCAAAAGGTCAAGGAAGACCCTAGCCATTAACTACTGCCCCAACCTTCATGAAAAGGACCACGAGTTGTGGTTCTCACCATGGCTCGTGAAGGTGGGTGTAGTTTTGCCTTGGCCGTGAAAGTTTGGGCACCAAATCCCCTAGCTACTGCCTCAACTTCACGGCCATCACCATTGTATGTGGTCTTGACCACGACCAAGGGAGGCTCTCGTGATGTTGCCTTAGGCAAATGGCCAAATGGCCCCAAATGGTGAAGCCACTGCCTCAACTCCACGGGCAGTACCACATGTCGTGGTCCACTTCACGAGCCATGAAGGGGCCCGTGGAGGTGACTTAGGCTCAAATACCAAATGCCACCAAAACCTAGCCAATGTCCCAATCTTCGCGGGAAGGACCACGAGTCGTGGTCCTCCCCAGGCTCATGAAGATGGGCGTAACAACTGGACGGGGTCACTTAGTGAGGGTCAGTTAGGTCAATTACTATTTTAGTCCAATTAAGTGGGGGGTATTTTGGGTATTTTAGGGGGTGGTTTATATACTGTTTTAAATTCAATTACACCTATTTTCAAGTCATAAACAAAAAACACCCAAATATTTCCCCATGAACCCATGTGCTACCCCATGACCCCAATTTCATGAACTCTGATGGGTTTGTTGATGCAAGATGAAGATTATGAATTATGTCTCTGTTAACCTAGTTATTGAATATTTTTAATTTATGCTTAAAGTAGTATTTCTAAGTATGATTGTGAGACTTGGTTCATGACCCTTGAAGGGGGTAAATTGTGAAGGTTTGTTCATGAATGAAGGGAGTTGTATGTGAACCTGTAATTCAAAGATAAAGATCTTTTCACCACAGTGTAAATTCAGGTATTGTGGAAAGGTCAATTCTCCCCTTACTCTATACACATGTTTATGTATGACTTGTCTAAGATGGTGATATCATTGTTATTTGATTGAAAGGTTACTTCTCATGAAAAACACTATGAATGGATTGTGAATGTTCTATTCACATGTTAATGTTGATTCTAAGGATGAAAGTACATTCTCACCTTTAATGAATCTATGAACTATTATGCTGAATTGTATTGAATGGTGGGTAGAGCATCCCTTTGCACATGTAAATGATATTTAAGAGTAATTATATATAATTTGGGAAGTGATACTAAGCATCGAGTGGATATGGAGAATGAGGTAAAGGCCCTTCCGTTAATGCAATAGGTTGGTTCATCTAAGTGATCTCATGAGATGGAAAATCCTCCGCCAATGCAATAGGTCGGGTTTCTAGATGCAATCTCCCTATCCCGTAAATATGTGCCAACATAGGACTTTAGCTAGTGGATGCACCTTATATCTATATAGTGAGTTCTACCTTAGGCAAATAGGACACCTTCTTTTGGTGTGGGGTTATATGACACAGGATTCCATGTAGCCCACAATGGTCTATGTCGGTTATGACAACTTTTCCATATATAATGAAGATAATGAATAAAACATGAACTATATTATGACTTCTTGGTGAGTTGGCTTAGTAGGAGTGGGGGTATGGGACTTCACTTCCACATTGCACAAGTAGACTTGGTAAGAAGTTATGAGATGGTTCTTTTATGTTATGTTATGATGAAATATGAATGTATGCATGTATGTTGAATGGATAGTTGATATGAATGACTTTCCTTATGTTCAAGTAATGTACATGACTAGTTCCTTGTTGATGATTATTGAATATGATGAGGTACAAAGGTGACATGTATGACCAAGGTAGCTTCAAAGGAGTACTTGGTATGGTTAGTATTATGGGATGCCAACCATACATTGCACAAGTGTTCCTTGGGGGTTGCTAAGGTGTTGGTGTTACCATGTTGTGAAAATAAATGTGATTATGACTTGTCTTTGATATTGAAAGTGTATGTTGGTTTCTAAACTTCATAAATACATTATTTTAAAGTAAAATGTCCTTTTTATCATGTTTTAAGGATTTTATGCATGTTTCCATACTTAGTACATTTTATGTGCTAACCACTTCTTCCTTCTACTTTACTATGAGTGTAGGTTCTGGCAGTTGATACCAACTACTTCCTTGAAGGTGAAGCTTGGGTCGACTATTCCCCCGGTTTGGTGAGTCCTCAAGCTTGAGGACAAGTTGCTATTGTTTCTAGTCTCTAGTTTGCTTCCTATATTCTAGACTATATTCTATTTTCTTTTTTTGGAGACTTATTGATGTAAAGGGCTTGGACCCTATTTGTACTCTTATGTTTAGATGGTGACTGAGACAATGTTTAGTTCCTGTTTTCCTTATATGAATAAGTTAACTTCTATTGAAAAAGTTTTAAATTTTCCGCATTATTTTCTATGTCTTATGTAATGATGATTCTAGAGGCTTATATGAGACCCCTTCGGGGTAATGTACGATGTGTCGCGCCTAGGGTCGTGAAAAACTTGGTATCAGAGCATAAGGTTTTGAGAATAATATTTAGGTTGATGTCTCATGAACCACGTCTAGTAAGGTCTTGTTCATGAGTGTGAAGCGCACCACATTTATGAATGAGAGGTTATAAGATGTTTAGGAACTTTCACTTATTTCATTACTCTTTACTCGTGGTTGGAGTCCTAACTTTATGAAGTCCTTTCTTCTAACCCTTCTCTTGTGATTATAGGCCATGAATACAAGAAGGACTAATGCTAGAAGGGCACAAGGGGAGAATGTCGATGAGGAGGTTCCCCCTCAAGATCCTTAAGACCCTCAACCTCCCAATGATGAAGGGGTCATGAATAATGTTGAGATAAGGGCAGATTTTCAAACTCTGACCCAACTAATCACGGTTCAAGCTCAAACCGTCACCAGTCAAGCTCAAACTCTAACAGCTCAAGCCAATCGAAAAGTTATTCCCCGGGTGGAGCCCAATGTGAGTACCATAGCCTCACGATCAAGAGATTTTATTAGGATGAACCCTCCTATCTTCTTGGGTTCCAAAATGAATGAAGACCTATATGAGTTTTTGGAGGAGGTCTATAAGATAGTGGAGGCTATGGGGGTCACCTTTATTGAGAAGTCCGAGTTGGCCGGGTATCAATTAAAAGATGTGGCCCAAGTGTGGTACACAAAATGGAAGGACAATAGGCCTATAAGGGAGGGTCCCATAATTTAGGAGATATTCGAAAAGGCTTTCCTTGATAGGTTTTTCCCCCGTGAGAAGAGATAAGCTAAAGTTGAGAAGTTCATCAACCTTCGCCAAGGAGGTATGAATGTCCAAGAATACACTTTGAAATTCACTAAGTTGTCCAAATATGCCCCCTCTTTTGTTGCTAATCCAAGGGATGAGATGAGCCGCTTTGTTACCGGTGTATCTAATGCTATTGAAGAAGAGTGTCTTGCGGCAATGCTCCATGACAACATGGATATGTCAAGGTTGATGGTTTATGCTCAACAAGTTGAGGAATAAAGGCTTAGAAAGAAGAGTAGAGAGGTGAAAAGGGCAAAGCCCGAAGATGGAAATTCTTCAAAGAATAAGTTTGAAGGTCAAAGTGGACCAAGGTTTAAAAAGATGTTCTCCAATGATCCTCCAATGCTCCAAAGATAAAAAAAGATAGGGTTTCTAACCCTAATCCTCAAGGAGTCAATAGGGGTGGATCTCCCATGGAGAAGCCTACATGTGCAAAATGTGGTAAGAAGCATGAATGGATGGGTGTGTGCTATGGGTGTGACAAAAGTGGGAACCAATTGAAAGATTGTCCAGCCCGTACTACCAAGGGAAGAGAAGCTAATCAAACTACACCAAGCGGTTCTAATGTCAATGCTCCCAAGAAGAATCGCTTCTATGCTCTCCAATCTAGAAGTGATCAAGAGGGATCTCCAGACGTTGTTACCGGTATGTTGCAAGTATTTTTCAATTAATGTTTATGCATTATTAGACCCCGGTGCCACTTTATCTTTTGTTATCCCTTTTCTGGCTATGAAATTTGAAGTGTCTCCCAAAGAGTTAAAAGAACATTTTTCCGTGTCTACCACGGTAGGTTATTCGGTTGTAGCTAAAAGAGTGTATAGGAGATGTCCTATCTCTTTGTCTCACAGAGTCAGTTTGGTTGATTTGATAGAATTAGATATGTTGGACTTTGATGTCATCTTGTGGATGGATTGGCTTCATGCTTGTTTAGCTTCCATTGATTATAGAACTCGGGTAGTAAAGTTTCAATTTCCTAATGAGCTCATTTTAGAATGCAAGGGAGGGAATTCAATCCCTAGAGGTCGGTTCATTTCATGTCTAAAAGCTAGCAAAATGATTTCTAAGGGGTGTGTCTATCATATTGTTAGGGTTATGGACATTGAGTCCGAGACTCTGTCTTTAGAGTCGGTCCCCTTAGTGAGGGAGTTTCCGGAAGTCTTTCCTGATGACTTGCCCGGAATCCCTCCCGAAAGGGAAATAAACTTCGACATTGATCTTTTGCCGGATACTCAACTTATATCAATTACCCCTTACCGGATGGCTCTAGCCGAATTAAAAGAATTGAAAGAACAAATCAAAGATTTGCTACACAAGGGTTTTATTTAATCAAGCATATCTCAATGAGGTTGCCCCGGTTTTGTTTGTGAAGAAGAAAGATGGGTCCCTTAGGTTGTGTATTGACTACCACTTATAGAATAAGGTCACTATAAAGAATAAGTACCCTCTCCCTAGAATTGACGATTTGTTTGACCAACTCCAAGGGGCGAGTTACTTTTCAAAGATTGATTTAAGATCGGGCTATCACTAACTTAAGGTGAGAGAGGTTGACATTCCTAAGACGGCCTTTCGTACAAGTTATGGTCATTACGAATTCCTAGTTATGTCTTTTGGTCTAACAAATGCCCCGGCGGCATTCATGGACCTAATGAATAGGGTATTTAGGCAATATCTTGATTCGTTTGTGATCGTATTTATTGATGAAATTTTGATCTATTCGAGGAGTGAGGGTGATCATATGAAGCATTTGAGGATAGTATTGCAAGTCCTTAAAGACCACCAATTATATGATAAATTTAGTAAGTGTGAGTTTTTGCTAAGGTCGGTTGCTTTTCTTCGCCATATTGTGTCAGGTAAGAGTATTGAAGTTGATCCTAAGAAGACGGATGCAGTCAAGAATTGGCCTAGACCTTTATCCCCTACCGATATTCAAAGCTTTTTGGGTTTGGCCGGTTATTACCGGAGATTTGTTGAGGGCTTCTCCTCTATCGCTTCTCCAGTGACCACCTTAACTCAAAAGAAAGCTAAATTTGAGTGGTCGGAGGGTTGTGAGAAAAGCTTCCAAGAATTGAAACATAGGCTTACCTCCGCTCTGGTGTTAACCTTACCGGAGGGTGCCGATAGGTTTGTGGTATATTGTGATGCTTTGAAAGTAGGGTTGGGGTGTGTTTTCATGCAACACGGTAAGGTGATTGCCTATGCTTCGAGGCAACTAAAGATCCATGAGAAGAACTACCTGACTCATGACCTTGAATTAGCGGCGGTTGTATTTGTTTTGAAAATATGGAGACACTATCTCTATGAGGTCCATGTAAATGTGTTTACCAACCACAAAAGTCTTCAATATGTGTTTAGCCAAAGAGATTTGAATCTCCGACAAAGATGATGGTTAGAGCTTTTAAAGGATTATGACATAAGTATTTTATACCACCCCAGAAAAGCTAATGTGGTTGCGGATGCCCTAAGTAGATTGTCCATGGGTAGTGTGGCACATGTAGAAGATCAGAAGAAGGAATTGGTTCGTGATGTGCATAGGTTGGCCCGGTTAGGTGTTCAACTAGTGGATTCCACCAAGGGTGGAGTTGTGGTTCTTCATAGTTCCGAATCATCCTTTGTAATTGATGTGAAGTCTAAACAACACCTTGATCCTATTTTGATGGAATTGAAAGAATCGGTTATCAACAAGTCCGTAGAGGTCTTCTCCCAAGGGGGAGATGGGGTGCTTAGGTACCAAGGGAGATTGTGTGTTCCGGATGTTGATGGTTTGAGGGAGAAAATTTTAGAAAAGGCTCATGGTTCGCGATATTCTATTCATCTGGGAGCCATCAAGATGTACCGTGACCTATGGGAAGTCTATTGGTGGAATGGTATGAAGAAGATTATAGCGGGTTTTGTGGCAAAATGTCCAAATTGCCAACAAGTCAAGGCCGAACACTTGAAACCGAGAGGTTTGCTCCAAGATATAAATATTCCCACTTGGAAGTGGGAGGAGGTGAATATGGATTTTTTTGTGGGTTTGCGTCGTACTCGGGGGCAAGATGATTGTATTTGGGTCATTGTTGATAGGATGACTAAATCAGCCCATTTTATTCCCATTAAGGTAGACTTCTCGGAGGAAGACTATGCTAAGTTGTACATCAAGGAAGTAGTGAAGTTGCATGGGGTTCCTTTGTCTATCATATCGGATAGAGGTGCTCAATTTACTTCACATTTTTGGAAAGCGTTTCAACAAGGGCTTCGTACTAATGTTAAACTTAGTACCGCTTTCCACCCTCAAACGGATGGTCAAGCCTGACGCACCATTCAAACCTTAGAGGACATGTTGAGGGCACGTGTGATTGATTTCAAAGGTAATTGGGATGATCATCTTCCATTGATCGAATTTGCCTACAACAATAGCTACCACTCAAGCATTGCCATGGCTCCTTTTGAAGCACTCTATGGTAGAAGGTGTAGATCACCGGTGGGTTGGTTTGAAGTAGGTGAGTTTGCTCTCATTGGTCCCGAACTAGTCTATGATGCCATTGAAAAAGTTTGACTCATTAGATATAGGTTGAAGACGGCCCAAAGTCGGCAAAAGTCCTATGCCAACAATAGAAGAAGGGATCTTGAATTTGAGGTTGGTGATTGGGTCTACTTGAAAATATCACCTATAAAGGGTGTGATGAGGTTTGTCAAGAAGGGGAAACTTAGTCCACAGTATGTGGGCCCATATCAAATCTTGAAACGTATTGGGAAAGTTGCATATGAATTGGACTTGCCAAGTGAGTTGGCTCCGATTCACCCGATGTTCCATGTTTCCATGATCAAGAAATGCATTGGTGATCCGGTATCCATCCTTTCTTTAGAGGGTTTAGGAGTTGATGAGAACCTCTCCTATGAAGAGGTCCCGGTTGAGATTTTGGACCGGCAAGTTAAGAAGTTAAGGAACAAAAAAGTAGCTTCCGTTAAGGTTCTATGGAGGAATCACTTAGTTGAGGGTGCTACATGGGAGGCCGAGGCCGACATGAAGTCCCGTTATCCTCACCTTTTTCCTTCTACTACTATCCCTACTTGAGGTAAATAGTTTCTTGAGTTTAGTGTTTTGGAGATCTTTGTGCTATGAGTTTTCTTTATGATTTCCTTATAATGTGCATATTTTTTTGAAGATTCATATTTAGCATATACTGAGTTTTCATGAGGTGAAATAATAGACATGTTTTGCTATATTTGTGAAGATATGGCTTATTGACTCTATAATGTTGTGTTGAGCTCATTCTAAGTTGGAGAAGGCAGTTCCTCCTAAGATCATGTGAAATGAAGTTTTGTGCATGTTGGGTTGTGGATGAAGTACCTACTTCCTTGTAATAGCAATGTTTATGTCTTGAGATGGGAGTTGATGTTTCCTCCTATGAATTGTGCATTGTTTTAATGTTGCATGTTTGTTGGGCTGCTAGTCTTGAGTCTTTTCTTCCGTGAGGTGTCTAGATCAACATTCGAGGACGAATGTTCCTAAGGGGGAGATAATGTAACACTCCAAAAAATGATAGGTTGAACTAGACCCTAAATGTAAGGACGAACGTCTTGAAGATGCATTCTAGGGGTTGAGGCCATGAGGAAAGTACCATGGCCAAGGGACCAAGCCAAGGCCAAAAGGCCAAGGCATCCCCTAGCCATTAGCTACTGCCACAACCTTCACAAGAAGGACCACGAGTGGTGGTCCTCACCACGGCTCATGAAGGTGGGCGTGGTCTTGCCTTGGCTATGAAAGTTTGGCCACAAAATCCCCTAGCTACTGCCTTAACTTCACGGCCATCACCACGGTCCGTGGTCTTGACCACGACAAAGGGAGGCTCTCATGAAGTTGCCTTCGGCAAATGGCCAAATGGCCCGAATTGGTGAAGCCACTGCCTCAACTCCACGGGAAGTACCATGTGTCGTGGTCTAATTCACGAGCCGTGAAGGGGCCCGTGGAGGTGACTTAGGCTCAAATGCCAAAAGCCACCAACACCTAGCCACTGTCCCAATCTTCACGGGAGGGACCATGAGTCGTGTCCTCACCACTACTAGTGAAGATGGGCGTGGCAACTGGACAGGGTCACTTAGGTCAATTACTATTTTAGTCCAATTAAGTGGGAGGTATTTTGGGTATTTTAGGGGGTGGTTTATATATTGTATTAAAGTCAATTTCACCTATTTTCAAGTCATAAACAAAAAACACCCAAATATTTCCCCAAATCCTTCTTGTCTCAAATATTTCTCTCTCCAAGTTCCTCCATTGAAGAACACCAAGAACTTGAAGGTTAGGGCGCAAGAATCAATCCTCTCAACTCCAAATCGTGGGCAAAGTTTCAATTAATTTATGGGGACCTTGATTCGTGGAATACTTTTCTCCATGAAGCCCTTCAAACTCTAATTTTGAAATTAGTATAGTGTTCAAAAACTAGGGTTTCTATTCTAGCCATGGGTTCTTCTTAAAAACGATTTTATTATGTTATTTGCATTATGTTATGGATGCTTTGATGTTTAATGGTGATTTTTATTGTAAATTTCCCCATGAACCCATGTGCTACCCCATGACCCCAATTTCATGAACTATGATGGGTTTGTTGATGCAAGATGAAGATTATGAATTGTCTCTATGTTAACCAAGTTATTGAATCTTGTTTATTCATGCTTAAAGTAGTATTTCTAAGTATGATTGTGAGACTTGGTTCATGACCCTTGAAGAGGGAGAAATTGTGAATGTTTGTTCATGAATGATGGGAGTTGTATGTGAACCTGTCATTCACATGTTAATGTTGGTTATAAGGATGAAAGTACATTCTCACCTTTAATGAATCTATGAGCTATTATGATGAATTGTATTGAATGGAGGGTAGAGCATCCCTTCACACATGTAAATGCAATTTAAGACTAATTATGTATAATTTGGGAAGTAATACTAATCACCGAGTGGATACGGACAATGACGTAAAGGCCCTTCCGCTAATGCAATAGGTTGGTTCATCTAGGTGAACTCATGAGATGGAAAATCCTCCGCCAATACAATAGGATGGGTTTCTAGAAGCAATCTCCCTACCCCTTAACTATGTGTCGACATAGGACTTTAGCTAGTGGATCCACCTTATAGATATATATTTAGTTCTACCTTAGGCAAGTAGGATGCCTTCTTATGGTTTGGGGTTATATGACACCGGATTCCATGTAGCCCACATGGTCTATGTCGGTTATGGTAACTTTTCCCTTTATAATGAAGATAATGAATAAGACATGAACTATATTATGACTTCTTGGTGAGTTTGCTTAGTAGGAGTGGGGGTATGAGACTTCACTTCCACATTGCACAAGTAGACTTGGTAGGATGTTATGAGATGGTTCTTTTATGTTATCTTATGATGAAATATTAATGTATGCATGTATGTTGAATGGATAGTTAATATGAATGACTTTCCTTATGTTCAAGTAATGTACATGACTAGTTCCTTGTTGATGATTATTGAATATGATGAGGTCCAAAGGTGACATGTATGACCAAGGTAGCTTCAAAGGAGTACTTGGTATGGTTGGTATTATGGGATGCCGACCATACATTGCTCAAGTGTTCCTTGGGGGTTGCTAAGGTGTTGGTGTTACCATGTTATGAATATAAATGTGATTATGACTTGTCTTTGATATTGAAAGTGTATGTTGGTTTCCAAACTTCATAAATGCATTCTTTTAAAGTAAAATGTCATTTTTATCATGTTTTAAGGATTTTATGCACGTTTCCATACTTAGTACATAGTATGTGCTAACGCCTTTTTCCTTCTACTTTACTATGAATGTAGGTTCCGGCCCGTTGATACCTACTACTTCCTTGAAGGTGAAGTTTGGGTCGACTATTCCCCCGGCTTGGTGAGTCCTCAAGTTTGAGGACAAGTTGCTATTGTTTCTAGTCTCTAGTTTATTTCCTATGTTCTAGACAATATTCTATTTCCTTTTTTTGGAGACTTATTGATGTAAAGGGCTTGGACACTATTTGTACTCTTATGTTTAGATGGTGATTGAGACAATGTTTAGTTCCTTTTTTACTTATATGAAGAAGTTGATTTCTATTGAAAAAGTTTTAAATTTTCCGCATTATTTTCTATGTCTTATGTAATGATGAGGCTAGAGGCTTGTATGAGACCCCTTTGGGGTCAAGTACGTTGTGTCGCGCCTAGGGGCTAGCCTTGGCTCGTGACATTATTATCACCATTCTATCTGATAGTCTACCAATATCTCACAAGCTTTGCTCTTGGAGCCTTAACATACATAATTCATCATATTGGATTTGCCCTCAAAACCCTAGAACCATTACTATGTGAGAACCCCTTCAAGTTAAGTTCATACTCATTCCTAATATCATGTCTAGAATTCTACATTAGACAAGGATATCATCATGACTCAAGTGATTCTATCACTTCCTACCATCTATTATTCATAAGGTGAATTAGGTAGATAAGGTTGTTTCATCACACTTCTATTCATTAGCCTTCTACTCACATGTACATTTTACTCTCAAAGCTTTGGCATCTATAGTTAGTCATATTAGCTTTACTCTCAAGCCCTAGTGATCAGCATTCATGACTACAAACCCTATTCTCAAAGCTTCACTTCTACAATCAACATTCATACCTAGTTTTCATGGTATTCTAATCATATTCTTCATTACTAGGTGATTCTAGTCACAATCGATCATAAGGGTTCAATTTCATCTTTACAAGTCATGATCCTTCATATTAAATAAAGTCTAGTTCAATTCATGATTATATGTTCCTAACCTTGAACAATTACTACACATGACATTGATTTAAGAAGATCACCTTTGAACCTTCAATTTCACCTCTAATGGCATAAACCCACAAATATCACATTCATCAATTAAGACTAGGGTTTACCATAAAAATCACATGAATTCATCATAACATCATAATTCAATGCTAATACTATCATAATTAGGTATTATTCACTAGATTGGAATCATACCTAAACCCTACCCACTATGTAGAAGGAAACCCTAGCTAGATTAGGTTTTTTGACTTCACAATTAGGGGAAAACCTAGGGGGATCTATGGGTGGAAGAACCCATAGATGATTAAGCTAACATACCTTAATTCAAATCCCTAATCAAGCTCTCATCAATGGAGGAAAATCTTCTCGCTTCTCTTCTCTTCTCTTCTCTTCTTCTTCCTTTTCACTTCTAGAGAGTGGATTTTTGGAGAGAATTTGGGGTCTTAGATGAATGAGTTAAATGATTTAGTTTAGGGGCCTATTAAGCATATATAGGTGGTTAAATAACTAACTAACCGACCTCCCTTAACCCCTAATTAATTAATGACTTAACCCCCAAACACCTAACTTAAAACTAAAATCTTGAAAACTGCCCTCACCAACGAAACCACCACCCACGGACCGTGGGTGGGGTCACGAAGCGTGCTGCACCTCCGTAGGTGCTGGTTCTAAGGATGAAGATGCAGGCCTGTTCAGGCCTTGACCCATGACCCCAACCTACGGGGCGTGGGTCCACCTATGGCCAGTAGGTGGCCAAGCTTACGTTGATGGAAATTGACAGCTTTTTGGGCTGTTTTGAGGTCCTCCTCAAGGACCTCTTGGGTGGTCCTTGGGGGGTCGTACCTTGACTCCCTAACCCTTAAACCTCTATTCTAAGTACGGGAATCATTTTTATGAGTTTAACCCTCATACCACACTCCAAAACCCTTATGAAAAGCTCTAGAACTCTCTAGTTCAACTTACTAGTTTCCAGGGTATTACAAAAATGATTATTTATTGATTTTGATTCGGCATAATTGTTTATGATATTGGTTGTTCTTATATTCTTGTGATTACTATTTTGATGCTTGATCACCATTAGAATGAAGTCTTCTTTTGAACTCGGGAGAGGAATAGAGGGAAAGAACGTGGAATATAAGGAGCATGATCTTTTCTTGCATGCCACTTGAATTGATTTGTGTCTAGGATAGGGATATGCCTTGCCTTGTTTGGCTCAAATACGGGAAGACAACTTAATGCTCCATAGTTGGTTCAATCTATCCCTACTCAACGATGTAGTTAGACTGTCTATTGTGGTAGACGGTTAGAGGTCGGGAGATCATGACTATATTATCAACCACGTGAATCACTAACTAGATAATCAAATAAGTTGATGAAATTGATGCTAAACATGATTGTTAGTTAGATCATAATCCTAGATTGATTCATTCATGAATTGTGTAAACATCTATCTTTTCTTAGTTAATTGCTTTTTAGTTATTTTATTTTTATTTTTGGTTTAGTTAACATGTATTCATCTTTTGAAATCCTCCATTAAATAAATAATTATAATTAATATAATTTAGTAAGAATAATTAATTGACAAGTTCTTTGGATTCGATAATCCAGCTCTCTTAGGGCCACTATATTACTTACGTGACCACGTACACTTGTGTGTGCAATTGGAAGGAACAGTGTTCATTGACGACATCTTGGTGTATTCCAAGACTAAGGAGGATCACGATCGACATTTTAGGATTGTAATCCAAAGATTGAGGGAATAGAAGATTTATGCCAAGTTCTCAATGTGTGAGTTTTGGCATTATTCTGTGGCATTTTTTGGGACAGGTGGTGTCCAAGGAGGGCATTTGGGTTCATCCAGCCAAGATCAAGGCAGTGAGGGATTGGACCAGACATACAACGGTTATTCAGATTCAAAGTTTTGTGGGACTTACGAGCTATTACCAATGATTTGTTCAGATTTTTTCTACCATTGCATCTCATTTGACTAGATTGGCTTGGCAAAGTGAGTTTCCAGTGGTATAATGAGTGTGAGGAACGATTTCAAATGCTCAAGACTTTGTTGACATCGGCTCCTGTTTTGACCTTACCTGAGTAGGGTGTACACTTCACTGTGTATTATGATGCTTCTGGATTCGAATTAGGTGGTGTTCTTATGCTAAAAGGCAAGGTGATTTCCTATGCCTTTAGACAGTTTAAGACCCATGAGAGGAATTACCCTACCCATGATTTGGAGTTGGTAGCAGTAGTTATTGTGCTTAAGCTATGACAACAATGTATACCCTCACAAACCAACTCGCTCGCTTCGACCCTCGCCCCGATCATTAGGGCTCATTGTGCTTAGGGCTCATTGTAAGGTCTTCACAGATCATTAGAGTCTTCAGTATATTTTTAGTTAGATAGATCTAAACTTGAGATTGTGCGGATGTCTTGAGCTACTGAATGACTATGACATAACAATCTTGTTTCATCCACGGAAGGCCAATCTGGTGGCCAATGCTTTGAGTAGGAAGAAATCTAGCATGAGATGTCTTGCTGCTATTAGTGTGGAGAAGAGACCATTGGCTAGAGATGTAAAGAGGTTATCCAACAGTCTCGTCCGGTTGCCTATTTATGAGGAGACGGGGTGTTTAATTTCTTTTATTGAGGCTCGCTCTTCGTTAGTTGAGATGATTCGTGAGTGCTAATTTGATGATGGGAAACTGTGTGTCATTCGAGACAAAGTGATGAGGGAAAGCCAAAGAGGATGTCCTTGATTTTGATGGTGTCTTGTGGATTGGAGGCAAGATTTAACTAGACTGATTTTTTAGGAGGCCCATCGTTCTTGATATTCCATCCATCTGGGTATGGTGAAGATGTATCACAACCTGAGCTAGCACTATTATTGGTGTGGTATGAAGACAGATATTGCGGATTTTGTTTCGAGGTTTTTGACTTGCCAACAGGTCAAGTGTGAGCACCAGTAGCTTAGAGGTATATCTTAGAGGATTCCTATTCCTACTTGCAAGTGGGAGCAAATCACTATGATTTTTTGTGGGACTACCTAACACCGTGGGTGGTTATGACTCCATTTGGGTGGTTGTTGATATGTTGACCAAGTCATTCCATTTCTTCCAGTTCTGGTGAAATATATGGTGGACAAGTTACCTGAGCTTTATATCAGTCAAATTGTGCGATTGCATGGGGTCCCAGTTTCCATTGTCACCAATCAAGGTTCATGTTTCACTACCTATTCCAGGAAGGCTTTGCAGTATTGTTTGGGTACTCAGTTAGATATGAGTACAACCTACCATCCTCAAACAAATGGAGAGTCCGAGCGAACAATTCAGGTGTTGGACGACATGCTCTGAGCGCGTGTGATTTACTTTGGTTCTAGATGGGATCGACATTTTCCCTTAGCAGAGTTTGCCTATAACAACAATTATCATTCCAGTATTAAAATAACCCCTTTTGAGGCATTGTATGGCAGACGATGTAGATATCTGATCAGATGGTTTGATTCAACAAAGAGAGATTCATTAGATACAAACTTGCTTAGTGATGCTACATAGTAGGTTCATATGATCCAAGGTAGATTATTGACAGCCCCGAGTTGATAGAAGAGATATGCAGATCGGAGATTTTGAGCCCTTGTATTCAAGAAGATTGATCATGTTTGGCTTCGAGTGTCACCATGAAGGGTGTGATGAGGTTCAGAAAGAAGGGAAAGCTTAGTCGTAGATTCATTGGACCCTTGAGATTTTTAGTCGTGTTGTAGAGGTTGCCTATAAGTTGGCCTTGCAACCTAGTTTGTCAGTTGTGCATCCCGTGTTTCATGTTTCCATGCTTCGAAAGTACATGTCGGATGAATCCCATGTACTTCCCCTTAATTCAATTGAGTTGGTTCTAGACTCATCTTTTGAGGAGGAGCCTATAACTATCTTGGATAGGTCGGTCCGAAAGCTTTATTCAAAAGAGATTTCTTCAGTGAAGGTGCAGTGGAATCATCGTTCAGTAAGTGAGGCTACTTGGGAGACGGAGTCAGGTATACCTGTCATATAACCCTATCACTTTGAGGATGTAGGTATTTTTTTTTTTGCCTTATGATTGAGGAAAACATGATTTTTAGTGATGGATAATGTAATGACCCGGTTGGTCATTTTTGGTTTTCCATGGAAATTACCATTTTGCCCTCCCACGATTGACCCTGAGTCACTTATGATTGAGTTTTAAAAAGTTGGCTTTGAACTTTGAATTAGAAGTTGAGTATTCGGTAAGTTTTGAGTTTGAAAGGCTAAGTTGTTAAGAAAGTAGTTTTTGGTGTCTTTTAGAGTTTCGAGTGTCAGATAGAACCTCGTCGATTTCATCAGTCCCGAAATGTGAATTTTGATCCGGGAGGGTTATCGGCTACAAATTTTGAGTCTTTTTGAGGATTTGAGGTCGTAAGTTGTGAAATTGCAGAAATGACGCCTTTGGATTGACTTTGGTCAACATTTGGGGTTTGAATGCTCGGATCAAAATTCTGAGAGTTCTATTGGATTCGTGTGATGAATTTAGGCCTATTTAAGGTCTTGGTTGATTTTTGTGAGGTCTCGAGCTTATTGTAGCCTTTTAGGCGTGAATTAGTTTCTTGTGGTTATCATGGATGTCGGGTCAAATAGACCTCAGATTCATATCTGACTGTTTTATAGAATATAGAACGTCGAGTATAATTGATTTTCATAGGTGGTTTGTGTGCATGGGGTTCTGAACGAATCCTAAGTGTTCTTTTGATTTTTTTGGCGGATATTGTTTCTGGTGCTACAGTGTTTGCTTAAGCAGAACCCAGTTCGCTTTAGCGATGGTCTCTTAAGTGAAACAAGGTTCAGAAAGATGAAACTGGCCTTTTAGGTGGGGTAAGCTTTAGCGATGTTCGCTTAAGTAGAACCTGGTTAACAAAAGTGAGACCCCCAACTTTTGGAAGGTACGTTTAAGCGGAACCTAGTTGGCTTAAGCGATACCTGAGAATTTTTGGCTTGAAAATTTCAGGGTTGAAGCCCCATTTCACCATTTTTAAACTTGGGGAACCGTTGGTGGCAAATTTTGAAAGGATTTTCTATTGTAGATTAGTTGGGTAAGTGTTCTTGATCCTAAACCTTCATTTTCCACTGATTAATTATGAGTTTTAACATCAAAATATCACGTTTTGATTGTTGCATGATGGGGTGTCTCAAGAAACGAAGTTCTTAACTAAAATGGAATTTGTGAACTGATTTTAGATCCTATTTCAAAATGATTTTCCTAATGAGTTCCTAAAGCCTTGAGTAATGTTTTCAAGTATTAAATTTTGGATTCAAATAGATTATGCGGCTTTGGAAGTGATTCGGAAGGGGAAAACTCAACTATTGGAGTGATTGTTGATTGATTTAAGGAAAGTGATTTCTTAAACCTTATATTATAGTTGAATTCGTTTGCTTCCTTAGTTGATTTTGTGTTGGGAGTAATAGGAATGAGGTGAAGGGTTTAAATTATCCACTTGTTATATATAAATGATTAAATATGGATTGAAATGGAAAAGGTCATGTGATGAACATGATGATGTGAATTTCCTTATTGTGACCCTTGTTGATTGATTGATGAAATGCTTGAAAGCATGATTGTGGACTTGCATTGTTAGCTATTCTGTGTGGTTTGATATTGCTTGTGTGCATTGACTTTCAACACCATGATGAAACATGTGAGGATCTTATAAAGCTGATCGGAAATGGTTCTGGCTAGTGATGTGCTATAAAGCCGATGGGAAATGTTTTGGCTAGGGATGTGATATAAAGCCGATGTAAATGGTTCCGGGTAGTGATGTGATATATAGCCAATGGTAAATGGTTCCGACTAGTGATGTGATAAACAGGTGATGGGAAATGGTTCATTCTAGTTATGTGATATAAAGCCGACAGGAAATGGTTCCGGCTAGTGATATTGTTCCAATGCGAAATGGTTCCGGCAAGAGATTGATCATTGTGACCTGATGCATTTGATACTTATCTGTGACTTACTTGATGATTGTGATTGATGTACTTTTTATGTGTACTGGACTACTTATTATTGAAGTTGATTTATTCATTTGTTGATTGTTGAATTGTGAAGATTGAACTGTGAATATTGGGCATGTGAGTCGTGTATTGTAAAATTGTTATGTTCGGTTGATTTCCGTGTAGGATGTAGTTTGAGGAGGTTCGGTTTGAATATAAGGGGTATTCGATTTATAGATATATGCTTTGTTTAGTAGGTTTCTTGTTGGGTACCGTGCTGTTGGTACTCACCCCTTGCTTCTACACTTGTGTAGGTTCCGAGCCCTGACCCATGTTATCTTCTTCTTCTCCTGATAGTTGAGGTTCGTGAAGGATTTGAGAGGTAGCTTCTTGTCATCCTGATAGTCTCTCTTTTCCTTTTTCTTTTAAACTTTGTTCTACTTGAGGAACAAAGGCTAAGGCTTGTATTTCTCTTTGAAATCAGTAATTTCATTAGTGATTTGGACACGTGATACCCAGGTTTTGTGGTATTGTTTAGAATGAATAAGTTTTCCGCCTTTATCTTGTTCTTCCTCTACTATTTTCTGCATTTTATTTCTTTTCGTTGGGAGAATAGGCATGTGTCATCACGTCCATTTTTGGGCCGTGACCAAAATTAAGCTACCTAGCCTAGGCTTCAAGAACTTATATCACCAGCAAAAGGCAAAGGAATTAGAGCCAAATGGAAAGTATCACCTCCGTATCTAGTGTTAAACCATATGAAAAGAAGCTTGGGAGAAACTTGGTCTTCTCCAATATTACTTCCATTGCATAGACAAGAAGTTAGAAGACAAATAAACCAGGAATCATGTACTAAAAGAAGGAGAAACATACTTGAAATTTCAATCATGAGATATTCGACTATGTATCTCCTCTGTTGGGTTCATATGAAACTTGCATCCATCAAGAGACACAACTGAAAGAAGAAAAATTGAAAGAAAGATGAAGAAAAAGGAATCACAAAAGATCTTTGTTTTGTGAACTGCAGAACAAACAGTACACAACTATGACATAGAGGTCGATTGATTATCCAAAGAAAGAGGAGGAGGAAACGATGATTGACGAACAAAGCAGCCATGACTGTTCAATGGAAGCGGGAATATTTGAGAAACCCTACCTAGAAGTCTCTTTATTTAAATGGCTAGGTCAAATTGTGGACCGGGTAAACAATTTTCTTTGTCATAGAGTAGAGAACCAACTTGATATTGAGTTGGTCCAACAAAATTAATGTTTTCATTATTCTTATGTCACGACCTAAAATACACCCTAGTCCTGATATGACATATAAGAATTTGAAAGACCCTACACAAGCCACTTGACATACATACAATAAAATATAATGCAAAAGTAGGAAATCTCGTATGAATAGAATAGTTTGACATAAAGCGGAAGTCCTAACATAGTCTTGACAAGCCATTCTAGTACATCAAAAGAAGTAGTAAGAATGTAACTTGTACACCATGTACAATTTATGAAAACTAAAACATAAGAAATCAAAATAAAGGTGACATGGTACTCGGAACATGAGGACTCACTTGAACTTCAAACCATCAACCAACTACCCACGAGAGGGACGAGGGGAAGCGTCACACCCTGCATTTTTAGACAATGTAGGCTCAAGTATGCATTAGTATATGTAATGTACTAAGTATGAGGGATATGCATAAAAACATGAAACATGATCATAAGAGGACATATATGAAAACATGATATGCATGATCAAGCTAAATCATAGTATATTTAAAGAAGAATCAAAAGTCATGACATGGTCGATGCATATTAAATCATATTGAAAGCTTCATAAAATCTTTAAAGAACAACTTAGTTCATTTTGTTAGATATTTATTATTAATCGACATAGACCACGTGAGCTATATTCTTTGAATCTGGTGTCTTGCTATCACACAAAAAAGAGATATCTTTACTTGCCAAGAAAAGAATCTTAAACTTCTAGCTCAGATGGATCCACTAGCTATGTGTTTCTAAGATAAAACCTACGGGGCACGTAGTTAGGGACAGTGAAATTGCTACTACAGATCTGAGCTCCACTGACGGGAGAGCCTCCATCTCAATATCTTCTATGTGCTAAATAAAATCCCAACGGAATAGCCATATTCATAAACATATCATCATACATGGAAAATCACAATCGAGTTACTAATCCAAGCTTTAAACATCATAGAGTAGCTCCTTAAATCATTAATCATGCATGTGTGAGAAAACCTTTCACCAATCATGATTTCTTAATATGTGACAAAATACTTTCACAATTTCATTGATGCTTATCTTGAGGCAACCTAGATCATAAAACATTTCTTTTTTAAAAAATAAGGCATAACTTTAATGAAAAAACAACATCCCAAGATTCATAGCTTCTTCATAAATTCGTGTCTCTAAGAGTTCATAGTTAAAATAATAAGAAACTGCATGGGTTCATGCGAAATCAATTGTAAAGCATGTGATTGAGTAAAAACAATATTGATAAGATCATAATCAAATAATTGAATAAACACAATTAGAACCCATGAAGAATTAAATGAAACCCTAATTAGTTCAAGAATGGAGAAATTTTTAGGGCTCAATGGGTGAATAGAATTCATTGATGAAACCCTACATACCTTGAGGATCAAAACCCAAAAACAATGGAGGAATATGAAACTTGAAGCTTGATAACTTAGTCTTCTTCTTGGACTTGATAGAGAATTGGGGAAGATGTATGTGGATGGGATTTATGAATTTGAGAGAATGCAGGAGTTGGGGTAATTTTAGGAGTAGAAGGGTAGTTAAAAGACTTAAATTAGGATCAAAATAACATAGTATAGAAATTGAATGCATAGGAAAATACATAAATACCCTTAAGAAATAACTATTAGAGGTCCCTACAATTTGGACCTACAGTCCGTAGAACATCCTACGGCCCGTTCTGGTCAACCGTAGAACCATCTTCACATACACAAAATTCACCTTACATCCCACGAGACCTTCTACGGTCCATCTAAATTCCTATGGTCTGTAGACCCCATCTATAGAATCCAAGTTCAAGCCCAATATTTCCCTAAGTCTAGGACCTTCTACAAAACCTATCTACGAGCCGTAGTCCAAACGATGACTCGTCTTGTTCACTCATAAGTCAAACTTCACGAACTTAAATTTCCCAAACCTCAACTTCATTCCTACGAGTGTCATCTACAATATATCAAATCGTAGATTGGTCTAATAGGACACAACCAGTAGCCAAAACATGAAGTTCTTTGCTTTTCCTATTTTTTAGGTGTTACATATTGGGACTCAATTGGGCCTTATTTTGTGTTTTCTTTTAATATAGGCAATCTTATTTTGTACCCCAAAATATAAAACTATTTACAAGTCCATACCTCGTTACTTTTATGTCTCCTTTTATTTTAAAATGACATGTATTTTTTTTTTATTTGTGCACTGACATCATGCCGATGTCAGTGCTCACTAGATTCTATCCTCTTTGATACTATCACAATATATTACAATCTATATATCTATATAAAGGAAAAACATAGAGAAGGTGATGTGGCACCTCTCTATGACCTCCATTCATATTTATTTATTTTATTTTTTTTAAACATTTTTCCTTCATTATTTATTTTTTTATTTTATTTTTATATCTTAAATAGTTTTCACATTCAATAACTCAACTTTTCACCTACCACTATAATATATATTTAATAAAATAAGAAATAACTATTAATAACTCACACATCTTCAACTTAATAATATTTATAACTCTTTTTTTAAAATCTTCATAACCCCCAAAATTTAATTTGTAAGTTTATGTCTTATGGTATTCCTCCTCTTTGTCTATATAAACTCATATTTTGTACCAAGAAAATTGTCATTCAAAGTTATTTTTTCAGTTCTCCATCACCATATCATACATTAAGGTTAGGAAGAAAATGTTAATCATATCATATGGTTGCTTTAAACAAAGTCATAAAGAATTTATGAGCAAGAATGTTTCTATTAAGTTTTTAAATTATATGTTTTTTACTTTAATTTATGTTATATTATTTATTTATTTATTTATTTTGAGTCAATTTGACTAATCTTTGAAACTAAATTGAATAAATTCATCGAGTAACTAGCAATTTCATATAAAGTATATTCTTAATTTTTGTTTATAGGGATGAAGAAGAAAGTCGAAGAAGATACAAAAATAGAGAAAATTGTGAATTTCAGAAGAAGATGATGGAGAAAGAGAATTTGATAAATAAATCTTTTTTTTATATGAATATAGTTGTACATACATAATTCATTAGGAAAAATTATGATTATTTCTTGTGAATTTTTATTATGATAATTTTTTGTGGCATCCTAAAGCGAATATTATATACTTGAAGTTACTGTTTATTTGCATGCTAAAGTGCATTCCTAAATTCGACATTACTTTTTTGTTTCCTCCTCTGTTTTGGTTTCTCCCTATTTCTATGTAACTAATGCATGTAAGAATTAATTAAGAAAATATAAGAATTAGTTCCTCAATTATCACTATTAATAACTTATCATTATTCCTATTTCCTCACCATAGACAAGGTGACATGACACCTCTCTTTACCAAATATCTTATTTATTTTTTCTCATTTTTTGATAAATTTCACTATATTTTAAAAAACTGTCAATTATTACTCTCTCCATTCATTTATATTATTTAAAAAGCTGTCAATTATTACCCTCTCCATTCATTTATATTATTTATTGTAAAACTTAAATGTCTCAAAATTTATTATTCCACTTAATCTTATTCTTTGTTGTAAATTTAAAGACCTAAATATTTATCACTCCAACCTTTCATTTCTCCATAAAGAATGAAAAATCCCTATCTATTTATATATAATATAAAGCAAGATATTAAAAAGTGATTTGACACCTCTCTTTTGCTAAGGATCCTATTTTATTTTATTTTTCTCATTTTTGTTGTTGTTGTTGTGATTTTAACTATATTTCTATTTATTATTACTATTTAAAAATGTGTCAATTACTACTCCCTTCATTAATTTCTATTATTTATTGTAAGAATTTAAATATCTCAAACTTTACTACTCCACTTATTTCTATTCTTTATTGTAAATTTCAAGACTTAAATATTTATCACTCAAATATTTCATTTTCTCCCAAAATAATGAAAATTTATTAAATTAGAGTAGTCTAATGAATATCTTTTCAAATAGCTTTAAAAAATAACCCATCCCTTTAACTCTCTTAATTATGAGATTTATCTTTTTATCTTAATTTTCAAAAATGTAAAAAATATTTACATAGTTAGTCAATTAAAAAATAAGATAATTACTCACTAAATAAATTTTTAAAAATAGAAAAGTTGTAACTCTCCAAAAAGAATTCTCAATATTCATTTATATTTATTACATTTCATGATGAACCATGATTAAAGTTAGAAATAAGAATTTGCTCTAGGGGAAAGAAACATTTTTTTTCAACTCTTTTTCCTTGTTTTTCCTTTTATTTTATTAATTTATAAGAATAAAAGTCACAATTATTATTATTTATTATCCTAACTTTTCATATTCTTTACTAAAAATTAAAATCATCCACATATTGATTTATGAGATCATTGGTATTCACTTTTAGCTTCTTCACATTTATGTAGTGTTTGAATTACAAAATTTATTTAGTTTCTATATAAAATTGATATTTTAGCTCTCTTGTGTATTTATTATTTTTAATGCAATGTTTTTTACAAAATGTTAATTAATTAGTAGATGTGTGAATTGAATATAATGTCTACTTCCTTTCTTGAATTTAGAATTACACTTTCTATACTTTTCATATGAAAGTTTTGTGTGGATATATTAAAAGTTTAGGCTATTAATTTTATTTTATTAAAGTAATAATTGTGAAAAATTTAAATTACAAGTAAGATAAATTACATGAAATCTAAATTTAAATAGTTAAATAAATTTGCAAGTGTAAATATTATTACATAAAGAAAGTTATTAGTAAAATCACATAAATAATTTAAAACACCAAAAAATGAGATACCAACATATTTAAAATTGGCGCATAAAAATATGTCTTTGTATGCTCCAAGGAGAAATTATAATTCTCTTTTTCTTTTTTAAACTAATTTAATTTTATCGATTTTGTTCTTATAAATAAATAAATAAATATATATATATATATATATATATATATATATATATATATATATATAGAGAGAGAG
>JAJOOE010006714.1:0-57291 GCA_036250405.1 Solanum raphanifolium
CTTTCTCACATATGTACACACACATGAATGAGTGAATAAGGTTTATGATAATCTAGTGAAAGTGAGTCTCTTGAAAGGTTTCCTCAATTGTACTCTAATCTAGACTATGTCATGAATATGGTATGATTATGTGAAAGGTCATTCTCACATAATGTAGGTTCTATGATGAAAGGCCATTCTCATCTTAGAAACCTTTGAGCTATATGATATGAAGGATTAAGTCCATAAAGCGTATTTTATGAACTAATGTTAAATAAAGGCTTAAACATATTTTAAAAGGGAGTTGGAGCTTAGCACCGAGTGAACATGAAAAATGAGAGTGCGGGATGCACGTTTAGCAAGTTTGGCTTCCCACAAGAGAACCTTCACGTTTAGCAAGTCCGGGTTCCCAACATAGATGTTGTTTCATGAGATGGAAACCTCCACGCTTAGTAAGTTAATGTTTTCTAGTAGCAATCTCCTTGTTCCATAACTACGTTCCCACGTAGGTATTAGCTTAGTGGATCCACTAGATAGCTATTATGTATGTAGGTCCTACTTTTGCAAGTAGTACCCTCTCTTTTCGGTGTGGGAGTAGAACACCGGATTCCATGTAGCTCACATGGTCTATATCGATTATGGCAATGTCTCCCGAAAGTTAAGAAATGAACTAAGATAAGATTATGAACTCTAGTCATGATTTCTTGAAGAATTACTTAGTGTAGGTAGGACTATGGACCCAACTTATGCATTGCACAAGTGGACTCTAAGGGAGGTTATGATTAGGCTCTTTATGTAATGAAGACTATGGTCTATGTATGTTAATATGAAAGCATGTTAAGGTTGACTTTACTTATGTCAAGACATGAAGTATGATTATTCATGTGAATTACACTTATGACTTCTTAATGGGTTTGCTTAGTATATGTGGGGCTATGAGACTCCATGTGTACATTGCATAAGTGAGCTTGTGAAGGGGTTGTGAGGGTGGTTTACCATTGATATGAACTAAATGGGTTATGACTAATGATGTAGTAATGGAATAAGTCCTTATATGATGTTATGAAGTATGTTGGTCTTATGTCTAATGATAAATGAAGATGTTATGACTTGGTGAATAAGATGTACCTTGTCTATGGTGGGTTCCTAGGAAAACTTGGTGTGAGTAGTATTATGGAATTCTACTTGCACATTGCACTAGTGTGACTTGGGGGTTGTCTTAGGTGATGGTTCCTATGTGAAGACTATGTCTTATGGTGTGCTTATGACTCTATGAGTATATGTGGTTGGATTGATGAAAGCTATATGTAAGTTCACCTTTGGTAACCTTAAGGCAATACATTGCACCAAGTATTCCCTAAGGGTTGCTTGAGGAAAGGAGTTAAGATAAAGAGGAACGTAATGTATTGTATGCTTTGAATGTGCCTAAAATGTTATAAGTGGCTCTATGTGCTATTATGAACGGTTTCCATGTGTATGTTGATGGATGTGGTTTATATTGTGCCTAATGTACTAAATGTTCTTGAAGTTTCTCTAAAAAGGCATGATGTATAGTTTCCAACTAAATGTCCTTTTAAAATCATATTTTGCATGGTTGTCATACTTAGTGCATTCTTGTACTAACACCATTCTTCTTCATCTTTTTACACCAAGTGTATGTGATAGTGACTAAAGGGTCATTCCTAGAAGTGATGAGCTTGGCTTACTATTCCCAAGTTCGGGTGTGTCCTTAAAGATTCAAGGACCTTTATGTTAAAGAGTTTCCGTAAGTTCTATGTACTAGATAGTAGTTTCTTTTGTATGGTAAGGGATGTGTCCCTCTGGTGTTGTAGTCATGTTTTAAGATGGGTACCTTGAGACGTAGTACTTCGATTTTGTATTAAAGATTTAATGAGGTGACTTTTATGTCTTGTGGTATATTATGAAAAAGTTTTAAATTTTCTGCTATTTTTCAATGATAAATGCTATGACGAATGCTAAGGGCTTGTATAAGACCTCTGAGAGGTCGAATACGCTGGTAACGGCTAGGGGGTGTTCTCGGATCATTACAATAAATTTCTGTCTGGTTGGCCTAGCAAGTATAATTCATAAACTAGGATAAATATACACAAGCTAGGGTTCTGAGTGCTATGCATGGAATTAAACTAAAATATCTACAAACAAGTCATTTAGATCAAAGGAACCATAATCAGAATAAATCTTGAAAATCTAGAAAACCTAGGTCCGAACAATTTATGAGAATCTAAAGAACTAACTGAATTCTAGAGACCTAATGGGTGAAAGGAACCCACTAGTGAAATCCCACATTGGTGGTGACGATGGAGAAATCCTTTGAATTTTGTTGGCTGAACTTTGAAGTACACTCCTGCTTGTTCTTAAGAGAAGTGGTCAATTTTTCCTCTTTTTTTCTCTCTAAGTTGGGAGATTTTTGGAGAATGAGGGTTCTGGGTATTGTTTGAGTAGATTATAAGGCTTAAACTGAGTAAAATGACGTTGTTTAGGCATTAAATGGCGTAGTTTAAGTTACCAATGCATTCGGGAAAAGACAAAAATGACTTTGACTTAAAACTGACGAAGTGGCCTTCACGGTGGGACTTACGGACCGACATTAGGACCATGTCCCATCAACTAGGTCGTGGTTATGGCCCTACCCAACAGGTCTCTATTGAAACTAGTGTATCGTTTTACTCTGAGCTTGGATTTTAGCAAACTCGGTGGGGTTGGAAAGAGGACTCAAAGATCATTAATTGGATAGGTCATGGGCCACAAAATTAATTTTGTGCTAAAGCGTCTAAAGTTGGCCCAAAATATGAAGGTTCAACTGCTTCATTCACGATCAACTTCATGGACCGTGTGAAGCATTACAGGCCGTGTAGGCAACCGTGGTTCTTCACAGTAAGTTTTGGTTGTACTGGGTAATTTCCATGGAAAACCTGGCGGACCATGTGGGGTTCCATAGACCGTCTAGTGGTCCGTGTTTCCTCACTCTCCTTTGGGGGTCTCTAGCTCACTTTCACGGGTATATTGACCGACCGTGTAGGGGCTCGTGGACTTCTATGGTTCACCTATTTTCCTGGTTCAGTCTTAGGTAGATTTTTGTAGTGTTACACACCAATCTTCAATCTTCTACTAATAGATCCTTAGCCACGGAAATGTGAAATAGGAGTGTCGGACCCTACATTAGTGAACAATGTGCAAGAGTATGCTTTAGTATAAAAATGTACCAAGTATGATAGCAATGCATAAAAGTTATGAAATCATGCTAAAACGACATTTTTCGTAATATGCAAAGACCAAGTCAAAACATAAGATAAGAGAATTGGAAAGATAAATCATAATCATGATCATGATCAATGCAAGCAAAATCATCGTTAAACACATGTGAAATACTTCTTGAAGTAACCTTAGTTAATTATTATTGTGGGAAGTGGCCTCAACCGACATATAAGACTATGTGAGCTATAACATGGAATCCGGTGAACTACTCCCACAACGAAAAGAGAGTGTCCTACATTCCAAGGTAGAACCATGAACTTCTAGCTTGCGTTGATCTACTAGCTAATGTCTATCTTAGACAATCATCCTATAGGGGCACATAGGTATGGGACATTGGTGGTCGCCTCTTATCCACTCGGTGCTAAGCATATATTCCACGAAATATTTATTAATCATAACTTGTCTTATAATTAAGAGACATGGGTAGTCGCCACTTGTCTAATCATAGGATATCTCCTTAGACCATGCGTGAGAAAACCTTTCACCATCCATGAATTTTCATAATAGCTTTTAAGGCCCATAGGCATCTACTTCATGCTAGATATGCCCTAATACTAATGGAAATAGTTTTGAAATCGTGGTTTATAATCATTGATAGCATATCTGGATACTATGCTAATCAAGACCTAATATAGGAAAATTGCCCGAAAAGCATTGACAGAAAATCTAGATGTCATTCATGTCATGTGGCCAAACTTCATAGAACATATAGATATCTTCATCTATAAGCTTACTTGACTCATAAATATACTTTTATAAACATGCATTATTTTCAATAATTCATAAGCTTCATCATGGTTTCAAAGTCAATGCATCCTCAACTTCATTTTTATTAATCTCATAAAAAAGACATGCATTTTCATAAATTCATCTTTCATGGTTTAAGACACACATTATATCATCATGGCTTAGAAAGTATGGTTTATGCATGGGTTCATTGAGATTCATCTAAATACATGCAATTACTTCAACTCATGCATAAAAAGTCATAAAACAGTTAATTGAACTAATATTTAAAGGAACTTATGACATGGAAAAAAACCCTAACTTCAATTAGAGATTCTAGCTTTATAAAATTGGAGAACTTAGGGGCCCTATGGAGGAAAGGACTCAATAGGTGAATACTATCATTCCTTGTATTTCCAAGCCCAAAAGCAATTTAGTGAATTGGAGGCTTGATCTTAAAACCCTGACTTGACTTCTTTTTCTTTCTTTAGTAAGAAAAATATTTGAGAGGAGGAGCTTGATCAACTTTTGGAAATTTAAGAGAATGAATTCAGTTTTGTGGGATTTGGGGGTTTAAAATCATTATATAGGGCTTTGTGTAGAAGGAAAAACGATATAGTATTGAGTTAAATAATTAGGAAAAGTCCCTACAACCCTTAACTTAAAACTGTCGAGTTGGGTCACTGGAATCCCAAAACGGGTGGTCAACGGCACCACGACCCGTCTAATGGGCCGTGAATTTTTTTTGCCTAATATGGCTTTAATATTTGGGCATAAGTTTTTACTCCGACCTTGAATTAGGAAAACACGGTGGCGTTGAAAAGGGACTTTGAGATCTTAAATATAATAGGTCATGGGTCACCTAATTCATTTTGTGCTGAAAGATATGATCGTTTGAAGTTGACCCTAAATTCTAAGTCTAATAAAAACCTTTCACGGACAACTTCACGGTCCCTATGCGGCTTCACTGGCTGTTTTGACACATGTGGTCCTTGACTAGTGGCTAGGGGAGAACCCTTACTGACCAGACCCCCTTCACAACCACTTTAATGGCCCGTCTCCCTCTTCACGACCCATCTAGGGGTCCATGGGAGGGAACCTTCTGAGGCAGGTTCAGCCTTCTTGTCACGGGCAACATAACGGGTCGTGGTCTACTTCATGACCCATCTAGGGTTGCATAGAGGGTCCTCATCATATTGTCCAGTTTTGGGTTCTTAACAAGCCCGTTAGACCCTGTTCCTAGCCTTTCTCAAATCTTGAGTGTTACACCGAGAGAACATGTAGAGGGAGGCTTTCATTTTAGTAGAGGTCGCGTCTCTAATAGAAATATCTTTTCCCTATCTACACCCCCATAGGATTTGTCATAAGTAACATAGCTAGTGGATTTACCTAAGCTAGATATGTGTGGTCGTTACCTTTGAAAATAGGAAATCTTTTTTGGTGTGGGAGCAAGCTGCAAGATTCCACGTTATAACTCACGTGGTCTATGTCGATTAATGGTTAACATCCCACAATATGAACCAAGTTACTTTAAAGGTTTGAGGAAGCTTTGCTAATGTTTTAAGATGCAATGAACATGTTTATAACTTATGACTCTTTTAAAGGCTTATAATATGATTTAGCTTGGCCATGCATATCATGTTCTAATTTTCTCATATGTTCATGTTTCATGTTTTAAGCATTTCCCCATAAGTATTACATTCAATGTGCTTGTACATACTTGTGCCTACAATATTTAATAATAGTAGGATCAGACACTTCTCCTACTCCCACTCGTGTCTAGTTTATAGATTGATCATTGAAGACGTGGTGAGTCCTCGTGTTTTGAGGACCATGACACATTTACAATGCTTTCTTATGTTTTTAGTTTTCAGATGTTTTAGGTGGTGTATGGGTTACTTCCTAACCATTTTTTGGATGTATTAGATTGGCTTGTCAAGACTATAATTAGACTTCCACTTTTATGTCAAAGAATTCTCATATGACACTTTCTTGTTAAACTCTACTTCTCTATTATTTTTTGTTATATGTATGTGAAGTGGCTTGTGTCGGGCCTCTCGAGGTCCTATATGTCATGTCAAGTCTAGTGTGTACTTTGGGTGGTGACAGCTTCATTATTTTAAGCATGAAGTGTTTGTTCTCATCCAATGTCTGACAATGCTTTTCAGTCACAAGACTAAGTGTCTATTCAAGAGAATTAACCTTGTTTTGATTCTTAGTGGCTTGGTTTATGAACCATAATATTATTTAATAATGTTAAAAAATGAGATATTTGTGGATCTTAATTTGTTTAGTGGTTCCTTTATAAATATTATATTTAATTGGTAAAGGAAATGTAGTCCTTGTTTTATGGAATATGTTTTTGTAAGAAAGTCAATAGTGGTTTGATATGTATGGTCTCTACTAACTTTTGAAAACCTTATATAGC
This sequence comes from Solanum raphanifolium, assembly GCA_036250405.1. Taxonomy (NCBI): domain Eukaryota; kingdom Viridiplantae; phylum Streptophyta; class Magnoliopsida; order Solanales; family Solanaceae; genus Solanum; species Solanum raphanifolium. The sequence continues at coordinate 6,410 of JAJOOE010006714.1, forward strand.
TATATGTGCCTATGCCTTTTGTAATATTCCATATGATATGTGATATACCGTGAACTTACGGTATTCTTAATACATTTCACTTAAGAGTTGTGTGTTTCTAGAGCCATTTTGTATTGGTATTAATGTGTTTTGATATTGTTTGTAGGAAATAAGTTCGGACGTGGAAGTTAGGAGATAGCTGAAGAAATGTTGCAGAAATTGCCACCTACGGACCGTAGATCCAGTCACGTTCCGTAGGTGCAGGGCATAGATTGATGGGAAAGGCTTGAAGAAACAATTAGGAAATTCCTGACTAATTATTGAACCACGACCATGATCGACGAACCGTAGTTCGACCTACAGGCCATCCTACAGGTGCGTCAACTAAATCAGAGAAGTTGTTCCACTGACTTTTATCAACCTAAGTATGAGACCACGGAGAGGGATCAACGGACCGTGGATCGAGTCACGGTCCGTGCTGTTGAGCCGTCATTCGTTACTGAAAGTGGAGTTCCAAGCTTCTGAAAATTTTCCCAAGTCCGAAACCACAAAAGGGACCTACGGACCGTAGGTCAAACAACGATCCGTAGGTCAGTCTCATCAATGACAACCGCGTCCAGAAACTTTATTTCCTTAGTTTGTTTCCTTTTTAATTAGGACATGTTTTTATATAAATAGGGGATGTAAACCTTGTTTTTGGGGTTAGACACTATTACTTTAGTTCTAGTTTTTGGCTTTGGAGATTAACTTGCAATTTTAGCAATTCTTTATTTCCTAAGTTGGATTTGAAGATTTTTACTTTGAAATTCAATTTGAGATTCTGGGTTTCTTCTACTTATTACTTAAGTTCATGATATATTCATCTAAAAATATGAATTGTGTTCTTACTATTATGGGTAACTAAATCCACAACTAGGATTGTGAGAACCATGAGTGATTAACAAAGTATGAATAGTAACTAAGTAATTCTTGAATAGTGTTGTTGCATGCATTGATAATTCTTTCGTTTAAAGTCTTTTTAACGGTGGTCAACGTTAGAACTTGCCTTGTTGCTACTTGCCGGACCAAGGAGGTAGTTAATAAAAAAAGAATTATCAACATATATTTAGTGTGATACTATCTAATAATGTAATGTCAATTGGTGCGAGGGTAAAAAATAAGCCATACATTGATGTGTTGTCTAATATGAGGTAAAGGTAAGGGTTAGTAAATTATACACATGTAGCCGGACCAAGGTGCGGGTTGAAATTCTCTAGTTGTCGGACCAAGGAATTAGAGATACATAACTTATCACTTTGCATGTAATACCCTAGGAAAGGATTACTATTACTAGGATTACCGCGTTATGAGCTTACAGGGAACACATACACCATAGTTTCTCTCTCTTATTGATAATAACAAAGTTTGAATCTTGTTCGTTTGTTAACTAACTACAATCGATTATTTGTTTAACAACCCCCCCCCATTACTTACTTTTCTCAGAAATACGTTGACTTAACGAATATAATCCTAAGTTAAGTTTAAGTCTAAACCATATTCCTCTTGGGATAGATCCCAACCGATCACTCCCATCTTCCATACATATCATCACCCATAACTTATTTCCATTCCTTTCTTCCCCACAATCTGATCACTCCCATTACAAAGAAGAGTGCAAAGGTTTGGGTTCAGTGTCCAAAAGGTCTAAGGAGTTTGAACAACACACAATCACCCACTTCCATTGCTTCTAAGGTAATCGATTTCAACTTTTCTCTGAATTTTTATATTCATTGTTCAAAAGATGAAGTCATGAAGTGGATCTTGACCTTGGGTTGTTGTTGTATGAAATTGCATGTTAAACTAAAGTTAGAAACACCATTGTGATGATAGAATGTGATTGTGTTGTCGTTGTAATAATTTTAATCAAAGAAAAAGAGTCTAAATGCAAGTTTTGACTTAGAGTTCCTAGTTTCGTATCCAATACATGTTAAAGATTGAGTAATCAGAACCCTAGGGATGACAAACTATCATAACTTGTGTTGAAATACATGGTTATACTTAGCATGATTGTTGTATTTGTCGAAAAATAGTGTCACCAAAGAGGCATGCCTGATACCTGGTACAGAATTGACCCACGAGACCCTATCTACAGACCGTAGATCAGGTCTGTGGGTCTGCACATAACCAATAAATGTTAAGTGTGGAACCACGAAAGTGGACTACGGTCCGTAGTTTGATCTACAAACCGTTCTGCACATCCATGGTGCATATCAAAGACCCGTCTTTTGGATACCCTGATCTACAGAGAGGACCTACGGACCGTGGATCCATCAACGGACAGTAGGAACCCACCGTGGGTCAGCAGTTCAGCTACTGTCCAGAAATTTTTCAGTTTTTGTTTTGGTTCATTGTTAGTTCTAAATTTTTTTTGAGTGTGTTATTGGTTTATTTTGGTACTAATTAGTCCTCCACAAGTACCATGGATCCTAAGAAACCAGTGACCTACATAAAACGAGAGAAGATGAAATCTGTGGTGTCGACTTTTTGGCTGATTGATAAAGATGTGGATGTCGAGAAGGATCCCGCGTATGTCCCACCGGCCACAAGGACTTCCCACATAGCACCCCTGACTACCCGAAATCAATCCAAGCAGGTGGTTCCCGACGTAGTCACTTCCTCCCAGTCTGATGAGGAGGATACACTGATCGGATAATCGATTAGGTCTTCTTCCGATTCTGAGTCTGCCTCTGCTTCCAGTTCTGAGTCCACCTCTGCTTCCGGGTTTGATTCTGGGTTTGAAACCAGCTCAAGTTCACATGGTAGGGCAGCCTCGTCTGATGAGGCTACTAGTATGGGGGATATTCTCATGCCACCTAACACTGAACCTGCTCCAGTTGCTGAAGAGCCTAATAGATCGTGCGTTGAGGGCCAGTGGCCGATTTACAGGGATGCCCGAATGCTTATTGAAAAAGGGAGAATGGCCCGAATGATTACAGAGGAGCGCACGGTACTCATAGGCAGCCTGCATACCATTCCCGACATATACTGGCTCTTCGAATAACATAAGTGTGAATGGATGCCCCGGGATCCAAGGACATATAGCGAGGAGATCGTGAGGGAGTTCTATGCTTCCTACGCAGCCACTCCAAGAGGCTCTATTCATAAAAATGCCAAGCCCACAGCCCAAGCACCACTCAAAGCTACACTAGTGCGTGGGGTTTCGATGGACATATCGCAGATCACTATCAGTCGATGTCTCTACGGTCTAAGCACCACTTGGGCACTCAACATCGTAGAATTTGACTATAAGTGGGACATTGTGAGGAGTGGAGTGTTCCACCAGAATACCGAGCAGAAGGAGGTTGTATTGCTTTGGTTGGCCAAGTACATAGTTGTGGACGGAGAGCGCGCGGAGTGGGTCAACACACCGCGCTTAGGTATTCAGAAGGCCACCCTAAATTTGGTAGCCATGTTCTTCTGGCTTTTGGTAAGGAACATGGTATCACCCACTAAGGCCGATAATGCGCTTACTTGGGATAGAGCGGTGATGGTTGCGACTTTGGTAGCTGAGATTGAGATAGACATTGCCCGCATGTTGTTGGCAGAGATCCATGAAAGGGTGTTCAGTACTACCACTACTTTATCCTTCCCGTGTATGATCTTCCGGTTGTGCAGGGATTCTGGGTGCCTATCTGGCATTGTAACAAATTGGTACAAGTGACTGAAACCCTTGACATCGATCTTATTTATAATGGGGCCAATGTAGCTGCCCAACGACGTGGTCTACAGATTAAGATGCCGCCATCAGGAGAAGATTTAGTAGTTAATGTGGAGCAGATGCAGGGTGAGGACCCTCTCCCACCATCCCACACTGATGATGCCCCGACCTTCCTATCTCAGGCCGCCAGTTGGGCCCCAAGATCATCCAGAGTCACCCCTTCGTTAGGATCCGCTATCGTGCCCTTTGCCAGTTTTCAAAAATTGGAAGCACAGATGGCCACACTGCTTCAGCATATGAAGCCTTGGATGCATCATTCTATCTCAGAGTTCAAGGCCAGTATGGAGAAGAGAATGGAGCACATGATGTACTTGAAGGTCTAGGCTGTTAATAAGCGCCTGGATGCCTTCGAGTTGAGAGTCCTCGAGCAACCTGCCCTAACCACATATATCTCCTCTTTCTGGACTGAGTTGGAACGTCTTCAGGCTGATCTTGATGTCATCCTAGTTCCATCCATGGATGCGCCAAAGTTTGCCCCTACTTCCCCAGCAGATGATACGGTGTTAGATGCTCTTTTCAGCAAGTACATACCACAGTCCGAGTCCACCCGTGCCTAAGGAAAGAGGTACCATTCTAGCCACACTTCTGATGCCACTGAGGATACGAGGGCAAAGAAGAGGGAGCGCCAGCAGACTGCGCAGGATATGAGAGATTCTATTATTGATAAGAAGTTGTGCCAGCATAGGGCTCGTGAGGGTGCTCTTGGGGCCTCGAGTTCTGTGCCTACTACTGAGGTTATTGCTACAGTGAGAGATGATGTGAGCTCTACTGATGGTGCTGAGATGATAGAATGGGGCGCTACTGATGACGTTCTCCATGATGTGAGCAATACTGATGCTGCTGAGATGATAGATGAGAGCGCTATTGATGGCGTTCCCCATATTGATCCAGCGGGCTCCGGGAAACTAGACCCATTCCCTTGTTGAGTTATTCGGTGCATTTGTGCCACAGGTTTGCTTCACCTTAACCCTACTCTTTATTGCTTATTTTTGTGTGCTTTGAGGAAAATAGCACTTTATTTTGTAGGGGGTGGGGTAAACGGATTATGAGTGATAGGGTGAAGTCTGAGTAACCCAACTCATAGTCCTCTCTTGGGTTTTCTTGCCAGTGTTCTTTCCCCCAAGAGAGTATTTTTATTTCTGTTGAACCGGCATGTGTTAGGATTGTATGTGTAGGAGCATGAGAAAGAATAAAGCATAATGGCTTGAGCATGAAAGAACAAAATGATACCCATCCAAAAAAAATGTGATATGTGCTAAAATCTATAGGCTAGAATGAATTGAATGTGTTGGCTCTGAATGTGACATGATAAGAACCGATGTGACCCCATGACTAAATCTAAAAACTTGAACTGGGTAATCTGATATTCTGATAATGAAACAAGGTGCCAAGAGTGTGTGAGGATAGTTGAATGTTGAGATAGTTTTGTGCCAATCTAGGCCATTGTTCAAATTAATCCACTTAAGCCTAAAATGATCTAACCAAATGGTAGCATTGTACCCTTTTTATCCAATTATTTGAGCCTAAAATTAATCATTTCTTTTTATTAACCTAACTCACCTTCCCTTAAAATGTTGTCTTGGTCCCGGTCCCTCCTTACACATATGGACCTTGACTTAGGCCAAAAGCCTAAGTTGAGAGTGGCTAAGTCAAAAGTGACCTTGATCTTGGCCCTGGTCCGACATCGGACATTGTGCACATCAACTAAGGCAAAATGCATAAGTTGAGGGTGGCTATGAAAGAGGAAACCTAATGAAATAAAGGATATGAAAAGAGTTTAGTGTTGAAAATAGAAAAAAAGAGAGGATGTGACTTTGTGCGAAAAAGGCAAAAGAATGTGATAAGTGAAAGCGTGAAAAAAAATAAAGAAAAATAAAGTGAAAAAAATAATAGATAAACAAGTGTCCCAAAGTCAAAAGTCGCATCCTTTGTTGAAAAGAGAAGGGAAAGAGAAAGGGATGAAAAGTTGCCAATAGTAGGTCAAGGAAGAGGTAAAAAGCCAATGTAATGTCAAGGAGGGCAGAAAGTCAATAAAAAGTACCCAAATGTACCACACCTGACCCTGAGCCTACATTACAAGCTAAGAAAGTCCTATAGTAATCCTAGCAACTAGTTTGGAGAGTCTACGCAGTGAAAATAAGGGAAAGCCTATGGTATTGAGCACTAACTATACTTGAAGTTACTTCTGAGCGTTAGTGTTGAATGAATCCTTGTACTCAAAATCATATTCATTGTGTGAAAACGGATTTCGTTTGAAATAAGGGCACTAGTTACATTGTCGGAAAGTTGGCACCTTTGTGATTGTGGAAAAGTGTATGTTGTGTGTCTATTAGTTGATCTTTGTCATATTTTGATCCGCATGAGTTAGCTTGTTGAGTCTAAGAGAAACAGTTTGCACTAGAATAGAGAGTTAGGATAGAACGCCATGTGATTGCTTGAGTTTGAATGTATGCTTCTACACAAGTGTCGTTTAGAGTCTGAGTGCATCACTTAAGGACAAACATCGAGTTTAAGTTGAGGGTGCTGATATACCGAGAATTTATGGTATTTTTAATACATTTCACTTAAGAGTTGTGTGTGTCTAGAGCCATTTTTTATTGGTATTAATGTGTTTTGATCTTGATTGTAGGAAATAAGTTCGGACGTAGAAGTTAGGAGACAGCTGAAGAAATGTTGCAGAAATTGCGACCTACGGACCATAGGTCCAGTCACGTTCTGTAGGTGCAGGGCGTAGATTTATGGGAAAGGCTTGAAGAAACAATTAGGGAATTCTTAACTAAGTGTGGAACCACGACCATGATCGACGGGCCGTAGTTCGACCTACGGGCCGTCCTGTAAGTCCGTCAACTCAATCAAAGAAGCTATCCAGTACCTGATTTTTATCAAACTAAGTATGAGAACCCGTAGGGGGATCAACGGACCGTGGATAAGTTACAGTCCATGTTGTTGAGCCGTCATTCGTTACTGAGAGTGGAGTTCCAAGCATCTAAAAATTTGCCCAAGTCCCAAACCACGGAAGGGACCTATGGACCGTAGGTCACACCACGGTCAGTAGGTCAGTCTCGTCAATGACAACCGCGTCTAAAAACTTTATTTCCTTATTTCGTTTCCTTTTTAATTAGGACATGTTTTTTTTATAAATAGGGGATGTGAACCTCGTTTTTGTGGGTTAGACACTATTACTTTAGTTCTAGTTTTTGGCTTTGGAGATTATCTTGCAACTTTAGCAATTCTTGATTTCCTAAGTTGGTTTTGACGATTTTTACTTTGAAATTCAAGTTGAGATTCTGGGTTTCTTCTACTTATTGAGTAAGTTCATGATTTCTTCATCTAAAAATATGAATTGTGTTCTTGCTACTATGGGTAACTAAATCCACAACTAGGGTTGTGAAAATCATGAGCAATTAACAAAGTATGAATACTAACTAAGTAATTCTTGGAAAGGGTTGTTGCATGCATTGATGATTCTTTCGTTTAAAAGTCTTTTTAACAGTGGCCAAAGAACTCACCTTGTTGCCACTTGCCGGACCAAGGAGGTAGTTAATAAGAAAAGAATTATCGACATAGATTTAGTGTGATACTATCTAATAGTGTAATGTCAATTGGTGCGAGGGTGAAAACTAAGCCATACATTGATGTGATGTCTAATATGAGGCAAAGGTAAGGGTTAGTAAATTATAGACACGTAGCTGGGGCAAGGTGCGGGGTGAAATTCTCTAGTCACTGGACCAAGGAATTACAGGTACATAACTTATCACTTTACATGTAATACACTAGGAAAGGATTACTATTACTTGGATTATCGCGTTATGAGCTTATGGGAAACACGTACACCCTAGTTTCTCTCTCTTATTGATAACAACAAAGTTTGAATCTTGTTCGTTTGTTACCTAACTACAATCAATTATTTGTTTCACAAACCCCCCTCCCCCCTTTACTTACTTGGCTCGGAAATACGTTGACTAAACGAATATAATCATGGGTCAAGTTTAAGTCTAAACCATATTCCTTGTGGGATCGACCCCAACCTACAAGTTGGGTTCTTTATTTGACAACAATTGTTTATACTTCTTTAGGGAGGTGTAATTTGAGCATATCAATATGGCAAAAAGAAATTTTGTTGAACCTAATCTTTTATTCTCAAAAGTTCCAAATACTAACACATTATCCTCCGACCTTTGCATTTCCTGATTATGAACAATTTTGTTGTACAACGTTATCATGAACTGAAACCTTGATTCCCCCAATGAAAGTTGGTTGTAGGTGTCCTTGTCTTTTTTCTATGCCATGTAACTATAAAGAACACGTATCCCATCATGATAAAAGCAAACTAGATTACATTCCCACAAGTCTCTCACTTCCTTTTCAATAAAACTTCTTAATGAGATGCAAAGCCTCCATTAAACATGTCATAACTTAGGAGTACCCCCTAGATGTAACATGGTGTATAGAACCCCGAAGGACTCCATACAAGCCACTTAGTGCTCATAACATAAATTATTAGAACAATAAAGAGTAAAACAACATATAAGTCCAGAACATCATTATAGAAAAGCGGAAGTCTAACTCATGTCTCAACATAGCCATCTATTACAATCGAATGAAAGTGGGCCTAGCCCATACATCATATTCAAAGAGGAAATATGAAAGTGAAACTACTACAAGGAAAATCCATCCTCGAACCATAAGGACTCACAAAGCTTAGAAAGAGATCAACGTCCAAGCTCTAGCCACTAGAATGGAAATCCTACCTATCGGGGAAAAATGTAGTCAAGAGTATGCGTTATTACAAAGAAGCACTAAGTATGATTACTAAGCATAAAAACATTTTAAACATGCTAAAAAGGACATTTAATTTCATGATATGCAATTCACCAAGTTAAAACATCATAGTAGAAATAGTTGGAAAACATAAGTCATAACATCATGGCTAATTCAAACTAAATCATTTTTATGTCTTTGAAAACATATGAGATACTTCCTTAAGTAACCTTGGGTCATTAGTCATCTTGTTAAAGGAGAATTAGCCTTAACCGACATAGAAACCATGTGACCTAAAACATGATCACCAGTTGTTTCCCACGCCGAAAAGGGTTGTTCTATTTGCCTAAGGTGGAACCATGAACATCTAGCTTAAGTGGATCCACTAACTAATCAACCTATGGGGGCACATAGTTATGGGATAGGGAGATTGCTACAAGAAACCCGGTCTCTACTCACGGGTGAGCTTCCATCTCGTGAGACTTTTTCTAGAAACCGCACCTCTACTCACGAGAGAGCTTCCATGTCAAGGTCAATATCAACTCGGTGGTAAGCTTAATTCCCAAAGAAGTAGTTACTTACTTACTATCATCATCCATTGAAAGGCATGTCATTTTCCCAATCTAACTAGTTCATTAGGATAACTCTTATTCATTGATTCTATTAGGTGAGAATAGTCTTTCAACCTAAGAGTCCTTTCTATGTGAGAAAACCCTTCACATCATGCTTGTAAGTGTTTTATTAGAATATCCTTTCAACAACCCAACAACAGCAACAACCTTGGCAATTTACTCTCAAAGCACCCTTAAAGCATTTACATAGGTTTCATAAGATCATGCATAAACTCATACTTTGCCCTTTCAAGTTCAAAACTACTTTTAATCACCAAATCTATAATTATAACATTAGATAGGGTTTTATCATAAATTCAAGTAATTCTATTATTCAATGATTTAGATCATAAAACTCATCTTTCATAATCAACAACCCAACTCAATGAGATCACCATTTGGAAAACATGGGGGTTTGCATGGTTCGTGAGGGAAATATCATAAAAGCATCGTAGGTTATCAATTCATGCATATTTAAACATAATTCAATCATTAAGATCAAAAATCAAAAGAACCCATGATGTTTGAGGAAAATCCTAGCTAATTAGGGAATCCTACAATTTGAAATAGAGGAATTTGGCGACTCCATGGGTGGAAGGAACCCATGGATGAAAGATATCATACCTCAAGTTCGTTTGCCTATCTTCACTGGTGAATTTGGATCCTTAGCTTGAAAACCTAGGTGAAATCTTCTTCTTCTTCTTCAATTTCTTGAGAGAGAATATTTGAGAGTAGTATAGAAATTAATTAATTAGGAAAAGACCTAACTACCCCTCAAAATAACTGTCACCCATGAACCATGGAACCTCGATCGACGGATCATCGACTGACCCACGGTCCGTCCTGATCAGTCATGGTTCGCTGTCAGAGACATTTAGGCCAACGACGGTTACTGGAACCACGGGACGTCTAAGGACCCACGGTCTGTCGGTCCCATCGTCTCCCTAACCTAGTGGATTTCCTGAGGTGCCCAACCACGGACCCACCTACGGTCCATAGTTGGCCACCGATGTCAGCACCTACTGTATTTCCCAAAAGTTGTTATTTACCTCGTTTTGAATTTGGGGAGTTACAAAACCTACAACATTGGCCTAAAACACTAGATATTGGGAGTTTCTTATGTAATAGCTCAGTTCCTATAAGTTGATTTATCTCTTACCTTAAGGCTAGAAAATGATTTCCAAAGGGTGTGTCTATCATCTTGTTCGGGTTCAGGATTCAAACTCTGAAACCCCAACTCTTTAGTTTGTCCCAATAGTAAATGATTTTCCAAAAGTGCTCCATTAATATCCTCCTAGAGTTCCCCCCAAAAGGGAAATCAACTTTTGAATAGATCTCCTTCCAGATACCCAGACTATTTCGATTCCTCAATACAAAATGGCTCCAGCCGAGCTTAAGGATTTTAAAGAGCAGTTAAAAGACCTTCTAGATAAGGGCTTAATCAGACCTAGTATCTCTCCATGGGGTGCTCTATGTTGTTCGTAAAAAGAAAGATTGTTCTCTCAGAATGTGCATTGACTATACTCAGTTGAACAAAGTCACAATCAAGAATAAGTATCTCATACCCAGGATTGAGGACCTGCTCGACCAACTTTAAGGTTGTTTTTCTATGATAGACCTCAGATCCGGATATCATCATCTTAGAGTCAGAGATAGAGACATTCTGAAGACAGTCTTCAAGACACTGTATGGTCACTATGAATTTGTAGTTATGTCTTTTGGACTAACAAATGATCCTGAATATTTCATGGAATTAATGAACAGGGTGTGCAAACATTATTTATACTTGTTCATCATCATTTTTATCAATGATATCCTTATTTATTCTTAGAGTGAGGAGGAGCATGCGACTCATCTGAGAGTTGTTCTGCAAACTATCAAAGTTCGCCAATTATTTGTAAGTTCAGCAAATGTGAATTCTGGTTACGAGCAGTTTTTCCCCTTCGTCATGTGGTATCTAGTGAAAGGATCTGAGTGGATTCTCAGAATATTGAGGTAGTACAACATTGGCCCAGACCTACCTCTCCAACAATTATCAGGAGTTTCTTAGGTTTGGCCAATCATTAAAGGAGATTTGTTGAAGGATTTTAATCCATAGCTTCCGTATTGACCAAGTTGACTAATAAGAAGGTTAAATTTAAGTGGTCAGATGAGTGTGGGAAAAGCTTTTCAGCCCCTGTCTTGACTCTACCAGATGGTTCAGATGGTTATATGATTTATTGTGATGCATCTGGGGTCGGCCTAGGTTGTGTGTTGATGGAGCAAGGTAAGGATGGCTTATGCTTCTAGACAACTTAAGGTCCATGATAAGAACTACCCAACTCATGACCTCGAACCTGCAGTCGTAGTATTTGCCCTAAAGATTTGGAGACATTACTTGTATGATGTTCATAGACCATTAGAGCCTCAAATATGTGTTCACCTAGAAATAGTTGAATCTTCGTCAGAGGAGATGGCTTGAATTCGTCAAGGACTATGACATGAATATGATTTACCATCATGGTAAAGCCAATGTAGTGGTTGTTTCTCTCAGCAGGTTGTCTATGGGTAGTGTAGCACACATTGAGGAATAAAGAAAAGAGCTAGCCAAAGATGTTTAGCGGCTTGCTTGCTTAGGAGTTTGCCTTACGAACACATCAGATAGTGTGGTGATAGTTCAGAATCGATCAGAATATTCATTGGTAGCGGAGGTTAAGGGAAAAAATGATAGTGATCTTATATTACTTCAGTTGAAAGGTGCAGTCCATCAGCAGAAAGTTGAGATTTTCTCCCAAGGGGGAGATGGTGTGCTCCGTTACCAGGGTCGTTTATATGTTCCTAATGTGAGTGAGTTCAGGCAGCAGATCCTTAGAGAAGATCTTAACTCCAGGTATTTCATTCATCCAGGTTCCACTAAGATGTATCGTGATCTATGAGAAGTCTTTTGGTGGAATGGGATGAATAGTGACATAGCATATTTCGTGGCTAAGTGTCGTAACTGTCAATAGGTGAATGTAGAACATCAGAAGCAAGGAGGTATGACTCAAGAGATTGACATTCTTATATGGAAGTGGGAAGTGATAACATGGACTTTATTACGGGTTTACCTCGTACTCACAGACAACATGACTACATTTGGGTGATAGTAGACAGAATCACTAAGTCCGCTCACTTCTTTGTTGTCAAGACTACATATTCAGCGGAGGACTATGCCAAACTCTACATCAATGAAATAGTCAGGGTTCCCTTGTCTATCATCTCATATAAAGATCCTCACTTTACCTCTCATTTCTGGAAATCGTTTCAGAAAGGTCTTGGTACTCAAGTAAATCTCAGTACAACATTTCATCCACAGACGGATGGTCAGGCAGAATGTACAATTCATACCTTAGAGGACATGTTGAGAGCTTGCATGATGGATTTCAAGGTCAGTTAGGATGATCACTTACCTCTCATAGAGTTCGCCTATAATAACAACTTCCATTCCCAGTATTCTGATAGCCCCATATAAGGCACTATATGGGCGTAGATGCAAATCCCTAATTGGTTTGTTTGAAGTAGGTGAAGAACGCTTGATTGCGCCAGATTTGGTTCATAAGGCTATGGAGAAAGCTCAACTCATCAGAGATATATTAAAGACAACTAGAGTCATCAGTAGTCCCATGCAGATGTGAGGAGAAGGGACTTAGAGTTTGAAATTGATGATTGGATTTTCCTGAAGGTGTCACCTATGAAGTGGGTGATGAGATTTGGCAAGGAAGGGAAGCTCAGTCCTAGATATGTAGGTCCTTACAGAATTCTGAAGGGTTGGTAATGTGGTGTATGAGTTAGAGTTGCCAACAGATTTAGTAGGGGTTCATCCACTCTTTCACATTTCCTTGTTGAAGAAGTGTGTGGGTGATCTTGCATCAAAAGTACCATTAGAGAATGTGGTTATGAAGGATAGTCTCACTTATTTTCACGACCCAGGGGTACTCCCTAGATGTAACAAGTCGTACTCAACCCCGGAAGGTCTCATAGAAGCCCCTTAGCATATCATAACATAGGATAAAAGAAATGATGCGGAAATTTTAAAACTTCATCCATACATTCGAAGTCTTTTATAAAAGCAAGCGGATGTGTAGACTTGTCTCATTATAGCCATCTATTACAATACTTGAATCAAAAGTAGGGTCACATCCCTTTCAACAATATCCGAAAATGAAATACTAGAAAGAAACTACAAATGACTCATACGACCTCGAATCATGAAGTCTCACCAACTAGCAAGGAGAATGATAAATTCCAAGCTCTAGCCACAATGGTAATTAAATTGAGTGACAATCCCTACACATGGGGAAAATGTAGAAAAATATGGGTTAGTACAAAAATACACTAAGTATGATAGTCATGCATAAAAACCTTGAAAACATTCTAAAAAGGACATTTTAGTGGAAAAGCATGCACTTTACCAAGTTTGAGAATCATCATGCACATTAATATAAAAGTGTAAGTCACAATCATATTCAACATATAGATCATCATAGCATAATAGAACCATCTCATAAGTAACCGTAAGTTATACTTGTGTAATGCATATATAAGATTCCATAATCCCATCTATACTAAGTACCACTTTTATGCCACCATAACCATACTCACCATTATTTAATATCATCCTTAGTTAATACTCGTAGACAAGGAAACATTCACCTTTAATAATTCGTATCAAGGAAAGAAACTCATAGCAAAAATCCACATTAAGCATACATCTTTTCATAAACCATCATAACATAAGAGCGACACACCATAACTACTCTCAAAGCCTACTTGTGCAATGCATGAATGAGATTCCATACTCCCACCCACACTAAGTAGAGTTCTTGAGAAGCCATAGTTCATAATAATTCATTGTGGGGGTAAGCCTTAACCGACATAGATCATCTGAGCTTAACATGGAATCCGGTGTTACCCACATAGAAAAGGTTATCCTACTTGCCTAAGACAGAACCATTAACTTAGCTTAGGTGGATCCACTAGCTCAAGACCTATGAGGGCACATAGTTATAGGATAAGGAGATTCCAACTAGATACCCCACCTCAACTTACGTATGGGCATCCATCTCAAGAGATTTCTATTAGAAACCCCGCCTCAACTCACGTGAGGCTTCCATCACATATCAATATCCACTCGGTGCTAAGCATTATTCCCCACTGAGTACTTATCATTTCATTACTTGAGTTCATTATTATGGAAGAATGTATCAACACTCAATCCAGCATCATTCATAAGATAGCTCTTAGATTCAATAGGTGAGAATAGCCTTTCCACCTAAGAATCCCCATATTGTGACAAAACATTTCACAATATGTTATCATCATTCATAAGTGTATAATTAAGAATAGCCATTCAATCAACACAACATCATTACCATAATCATGGAAACTTCATTCATACTTGATTCATAAGTGTGTGTGAGAATTCCTTTCAACAACACCATAATTAAATTATAGTCATAATCACTTTACTCTCAAAGTATTCTTAAAGCATATACATAAATCTTATAATCATGCATAATTCTCACGAATTCCCCTACAAGGGCCATAGATCATGATTCATCAACACAACTAGAATTACTAAATTAGACATGGATAGTAACATAATTCAAGTAATCAAATCATTAAATTCATAATTTTATAACGTTCTACTTGCATCAATCAATACCCACTTTGAGGTCCTAATTGGGAAAATAGGGAAATTCATGGATTCTTGAGGAATTCAACTTAAAATTATGTGAAATCATCAATATATTCATAAATAAACATAATTCAATCATTAAAAATGAATTTGAAAGGAATCCATGAGATTGAAGTCAAACCCTAGCTTTTGGGATTTCTTACTTTGAAATTGGGGGTTTTGAAGCGGGATCCATGGGTGAAGGATACCCATGGATGAAGACATACCATACCTTATTGAATATTTCCCACAAATTTGAGGAGAAAAGCGTGATCCTTCAACTTTAGGTTCACCTTTCTTCAATTCTTCCTTGGAGTTCTAGAGAGAGTTTATTTGGGGAAAGTTGGTTATTGATTTGGGTTTTGGGATTTTATGAGGTGAATGGGTTGGTTAATGACTTAAAAATAGTTATATATGTGTATTAAGACTATACAAAATGACCTCACTTAATACTAATTAAAAATGAAATTACCTAAAAACCCCAAGCCTTAACCGCCCCTAAGACAGTTCACATGTCCCCATCCACGACCCCCACTTACTGGGATCGGACTGACCTACAGACCGTAATGGTGGGGCATGGGTTGGGTTCTTCAACTCTGATGTTGGCTCCTTGATCCACGACACCTAACCATGGGTCGTGGGTCCACCTACTGGGCATGAGTCCCATCCGTAGGTGGCCTATTTTGGGCAGTTTCTAAGGGCTGTTTTGGGTTCCCCCTCAAGGACCCTTGGTTGGTCCTTGGGGGGTCGTACCTTAACGTTTAACCCCTAAACTCTTCATTCTAAGTACGAGAAGCAAATTTTACGACTCTACCACTTACGACAAACTCTAGTTAAGACTACTAGGTTTTGGGGTGTTACATTATCTCCCCCTTGGGATCATTCATCCTTAAATGTCGATCAGACACCTTACGAACTTAAAGGCTCAAGACTAGTAGCCCATCATGCATGAAACATCAAAATAATGCACAATGCAAAGGAGGAAACATCAACTCCATCTCAACATACTCAATGCAACACAAGGAAGTAGGAACTACATCTAACAACCCATTATGCATGAAAACCTCAACAATTTCTCAAATTCATTGGAGGAACTACCTTCTCCAGCTAAAAGCATGTTCAACACAATAACATGAAGAAAATTATGCAATTACTCTCAAAAGCATACTAAAACATGTTTGACAATTCAGCTCATGAAATATATAGGCAACTCATACTAAATGCATAACAACATGAGCAACACATAAATCAAAAAAAATAATTTTCTTTCTAAACATGAATTTCTAAAGAACATGCATAGCATAATGAGATCATAGAAACTTCTAAAATACACATGACTCCAAAACATAAAACAAGCCACAAGGAACTCTTTGTCTCAAGCTAGAATAGGAATATAAGAAAGATATGTGGATATCAGGACTCTCAACAATCTTGCTATGTAAGCACAACATCTCCCCCTTGGGAGAAATCCCCCTTACTGATACCTCAAGTTCTACTTCATTCAAGCAATCCCAAGTCATAACCAAAAACCCATAATTACCATTTTGGGTTGTAAAATCAATAGAGGTATAACAAGCATGCATCCAACCCTACCAAGGCTAACATCAAAGTCTAAAAAATAACATAGGAATCTTTATAAAAGATTTACATCTATAGGGAACTATCAACATACCGGTGTCTTTATCTGGAGAGTCTTCTTGGTCCTTTCTAGACCAGAGTGCATAGAAGCGACCATACTTGGGAGCATTGGGATCTAGACCATTAAGAGAAGCTTGATTGGCCTCTCTCCCTTTTTCCATGAGCACCAGAAAATCCCTCATCTTGTGACCTTTCTTTCCACACCCTAAATAACAATCCGTGCTAGCTAGGCACTTACCCGCGTGTTCCTTTCCACATTTGGCACATGTAGATCTTTCAAAAAAAGAACCGCGTCCATTTCCTCCTTGAGATTTAGGGTTAGACACCCTATCCTTTTTTACCATTAGGGGAGAATTGGAGGACCTCTCTATGAACCTTGGTTGACCTTGTTCATCAGACCTAGCTCTTTTTACCTCTCTATTCTTTCTCTTGAGTTTTGACTCCTAAATTTGTTGAGTATACATCATAAGCCTAGATCAATATCCATGTCATCATGGAGCATTGCCGTATGACATTCTTCTCCAACTAAGTCGGACACACCCATCAAAAACCTACTTATATCGTCCCTCAGATCTGCCACCATAGATGGAGCATACTTGGATAGTTGGGTAAATTTCAACGCATACTCCTTAACACTCATGCTACCTTGCCTAAGGTTTATGAATTCTTCCACCTTAGCTTCCCTAAACTCTCAGGGAAAGAACCTATCAAGAAATGCTTTCTTAAACACCTCCCAATCTATTAGACCCACTCCTACCGACCATTTCTCTTCCATTGATTATACCAAACCTGTGCAACACTCTTTAATTGGTAAGCGGCTAACTCCGCTTTCTCTACCGAAGTCACCCCCATGGCATCAAGTATTTTATAAACCTCTTCGACAAATTCTTGAGGATTCTCTCCTATTTCGGAACTAAGAAACTCGAGAGGGTTCATTCTTGCAAAGTCTCTCAATCTAGAAGCCGCGGAATTCACATTAGGGTTCACATGAGTCCCAACATCTCTATTGGCATGGGCCATCATGGTTTGGTCCAACATTAGAAAAGCTGACTTAACCTCCACATCTGACATAGCTGAAGGATTAATCGAAGCTTGATTAGCTTGAGGAGGAGATTCTTCATTCATATTGTCACCCTTCATTCTTCTAGCATTAGTCCTTCGTGTATTCATATCATGAAGACGCAAGAGAAAGATTAGGAGAGGGAGTTTATAGAGCTAAACTCTACGACACTACTTAAGAGTAATGAAAGAAGGGTAGTTTCCTAAGCATCTTATATCATCTCATTCATAAATGTGGCGCGCTTCACACTATGAACAAGACTCTACTAGATGTGGCTTATGAGACATCATCCTAGAATCATTCTAAACATTGTGCTATAATAACCAAGTTTGTCAAGACCCAAAGGTACCCCCTAGATGTAACAAGGCATACTCAACCCCGAAAGGTCTCATTAAAGCCCCTTAGCATATCATAACATAAGATAAAATAAATGGCGCAGAAATTTTAAAACTTTATCCATACAATAGAAGTATTTTATAAAAGCAAGCGGAAGTCTAGACATGTCTCATTATATCCATCTATTACAATACTTGAATCAAAAGTAAGGTCACATCCCTTTCAACTAAATCCCAAAATAAAATACTAGAAAGACACTACAAATGACTCATACGTCCTCGAATCATGAGGAGTCACCAACTAGCAAGGAGAATGACCAATTCCAAGCTCTAGCCACAATGGGAACCAAATTGAGTGCCAATCCCTACACATGGGAAAATGTAGAAAAATATGGGTTAGTACAAAAATGCACCAAGTATGATAGCCATGCATAAAAACCTTGAAAACAAGCTAAAAAGGACATTTTAGTGGAAAAACATGCACTTTACCAAGTTTGAGAATCATCATGCACATCAGTATAAAAAACAAAAGTCACAAGCATATTCAACATATAGATCATCATAGCATAATAGAACCATCTCATAAGTAACCCTAAGTTATACTTGTGCAATGCATAGATAAGATCTCATAATCCCATCTATACTAAGTACAACTTTTAGGCCACCATAACCATACTCAACATTCTTTCATATCATCATTAGTTAATACTCATAGACAAGGAAATATTCACCTTTAATAATTCATATAAGGAAAGCAACGCATAGCAACAATCCACATTAAGCATAAGTCATTTTATAAACCTTCATAACATAAGAGGGACACACCATAACTACTCTAAAAGCCTACTTGTTCAATGCATGAATAAGATCTCATACTCCCACCCACTCTAACTAGAGTTTCTTGAGAAGCCATAGTTCATAATAATTAATTGTGGGGGTAAGCCTTAACTGACATAGACCATGTGAGATAAACATGGAATTTGGTGTTACCCACACCGAAAAGGGTGTCCTACTTGCCTAAGGTAGAACCATTAGCTTAGCTTTGGTGGACCCAATAGCTAAAGACCTATGAGGGAACATAGTTATGGGATAAGGAGATTGCTACTAGGTACCCTACCTCAACTCACGTATGGGCATCCATCTCAAGAGATTGCTACTAGAAACCTTACCTCAACCCACGTGAGGGCTTCCATCTCATATCAATATCCACTCGGTGCTAAGCATTATTCCCAACTGAGTACTTATCATTTCATTACTTGAGTTCATTATTATGGAAGAATGTATCAACACTTAATCCAACATCATTCATAAGATAGCTCCTAGTTTCAATAGGTGAGAATAGCCTTTCAACTTAAGAATCCCCATATTGTGAAAAAACCTTTCACAATATGTCATCATCATTCTTAAGTGTATAATTGAGAATAGCCTCTCAATCAACATAACATCATTATCATAATCATAGAAACTTCATTAACACTTCATTCATAAGTGTGTTTATGTGTGTGTGTGAGAGAGAGAATAGCCTTTCAACAACACCACAATTACATCATAGTCATAATCTCTTTACTCTCAAAGTGCTCTCAAAGCATATACATAAATCTCTTAATCATGCATAATTCCCACAAATTACCCTTCAAGTGCTATAGATCATGATTCATCAAAACATATAGAATTACTACATTAGACATGGATAATAACATAATTCAAGTAATTAATTCATTACATTCATAATT
This sequence comes from Solanum raphanifolium, assembly GCA_036250405.1. NCBI lineage: Eukaryota > Viridiplantae > Streptophyta > Magnoliopsida > Solanales > Solanaceae > Solanum > Solanum raphanifolium. The sequence goes on from JAJOOE010006714.1 coordinate 25,979, forward strand.
CTATAACATTCTACTTGCATCAATCAATGCCCACACTTTGAGATCCTAATTGGGAAAATAGGGGAATTCATGGATTCTTGAGGAATTCAACTTAAAATCATGTAAAATCATCAGTATATTCATAAAAAAAACATAATTCAATCATTAAAAATTAATTTGAAAGGAAGCTATTTGATTGAAGTCAGACCCCAGCTTTTGGGATTTCTTACTTTGAAATTGAGGGTTTTGAAGGGGCTCCATGGGTTAAGGCTACCCATCGATGAAGATATACCATACCATATTGAATATTTCCCATGAATTTCAGGAGGAAAGCTTAATTCTTCAACCCTACCTTCACCTTTCTTCTTCTTCTTCCTTGGAGTTCTAAAGAGAGTTTATTTAGGGAAAGTTAGTTATTGATTTGGGTTTTGGGATTTTATGAGGTGAATGAGTTGGTTAACGACTTAAAAGACTTATATATGTGTATTAAAACTTTACAAAATGACATCACTTAATACTAATTAAAAAGGAAATTACCTAAAAACCCCTAGCCTTAACCGCCCCTAAGACAATTCACAAGTCCCCATCCACGACCCCCACCTAAGAGGCGTGGACTGACCCACAACCCGTACTGGTGGGGCGTGGGTTGAGGTCTGCAATTATGATGTTGGCCCCTTGACCCATGACACCTAACCATGGGGTGTGGGTCCACCTACCGGGCATGATTCCCATCCGTAGGTGGCCTATTTTGGGCAGTTTCTAAGGGTTGTTTTGGGTCCCCCCTCAAGGACCCTTGGTAGGTCCTTGGGGGGGGGGGCGTTTAACTTAATGTTTAACCCCTAAACCCTTCATTCTAATTACGAGAAGCAAATTTTAAGACTCTACCACTTAAGACAAGCTCTCGTTATGCCTACTAGTTTACGGGTTGTTACACTTTTGAAGAAGTGCCAATTGAAATAAGGAAGTCCCTTCAGCAAACGTTTTATAGAGGAGTCACTCTGCAGAGGGAGCTTGTAACACCCCAAAAAATGGTAGGATAAACTAGAGCCTCATGGTGTGGGTTAGAGTAACCTTCAAGCAACGACTAGGCTGTCTTAAAGCTTAAATGATTAAGGAAGGAGTTGAGGGTGAAGTCTAGGACCTTAAACTACCTAAGAAAAATGATGAAAAACAAGAGTAACCTCAAGACCATTCGGCGATGGGCAGTAGCTTCACCCATGAGCCTTGGCGATGCGCCAAAGGAGCTCTCCTCGCCTAGTGGAAAGCCTTCTCACTAACCTGAGCTACTGTAACAAAGGGCGAGAAGGGTAGAGGATCGCCCAAAGGGTTGGCGATTCACCCTTAGGTGACTTACTGTTAAATTGGGCGAGATCAAGGTACATTAGGTGAGTCGCCTAAGTGCCTTCGCGAGCCAAAAGGTGCCAATGGGCGAGCTTCAGCGTGGAAAGGCAAAAATTTGGAGTTTAATGAAGGGTTTTTAAGTAAATCTTTCCTAAACTAAAACCAACACTTTCTACTCTTTTCCTACCAAATATAAATACTTTTTAGAGTAAAATTCTCCCTTTTTAATCACTCTTAAAAAGAAATAAAAGAAGACCCAAATCCTTTCAATATTTCTCTCTAGAAGTTCCTTCATTGAAGAACATGAAGATTAGGGTTCAAGCTCCAAGATTTTCACTCCAATTCATGGGCAAGGCTTCTATTAACATATGGATTCATGGATTATTTTCTTCATGAAGCCCTTCAAAACTCTTATTTCGAAATTGGTATCTTGACTAAAAAATAGGGTTTCTATTCTAGCCATGGGTTCATACTAAAAACGTTTTCATTATGTTATTTTACTTATATCATGGATGAATTGATGTGAAGTGGTGATTTCTATTGTAAAAATCCCCATCAACCCATGTGCACCCCATGATCCCAATTTCATGAATGTTAGGGAAGGTATTGATGCAAGATAATAACTATGAATTGTATCTATGATTATTTAGTTGTTAAATCTTGTTTTCTCATGACTATTGTAGTATCTTTAGGTGTAATTGTGCTACTTGATTCTTGACCTTGAAAAGGGGTAAACTTCCCGGGTTATGTACATGTTGAGGAATGTTGTCTATTAACTTGGGATTTACTTAAAGGGTAAAGGTTCTATGCCAATTGTGCAAAGTGAGGTATTGGTGAATGGTCTTTCTTCCCTTATCCCTTATATATGATGTTGCATAAATTGCTTAGAACGATGTTAATGTATTGTGTTGATTGAAATATATATTTCTCATAAAGACACTACGAATGCTAATGTGAAAGTTCTACTCACATGCTAATGTTGATTCTAGGTTGAAAGTGCATTTAACCTTAACGAATCTATGAGCTACCTATTGAATGTATCGAATGAAGGGTGAATTAATCCTTCACACATGTAGATACAATTTAAAGACTAATGATATTACTTTGGGAAACAATACTCAGCACCGAGTGGATATGGCCAATAAGTAAAAGACCCTCCAGTTAATGCAAGAGGTTGGGTCATCTTAGTAACTCATGAGATGGGGACTTCTCCGTTAATGCAAGAGGTAGGGTTCCTAGAAGCAATCTCCCTATCCCATAACTATGTGCCAACATAGGATTCAGCTAGTGGATCCACCTTATAGCTATATACTTAGTTCTACCTTAGGCAAGTAGAACACCTCTTTACGGTGTGGGGTCTAGACACCGAATTCCATGTAACTCTCATGGTTATGTCGGTTATGGTTGTTTTACCCTAGATAATGAGTTAATGAAAGAAGCATGAACCACTCTATAGCTTCTTAGTAAGGTTGATAGGTAGGAGTGGGGGTATGGGACTTCACTTTTACATTGCACTAGTAAACTTGGTGGGATGATATAGATGGTTCTCATTACTATATTGAGACATGAATGTATGCATGTATATTGAATGGATAGCTTCTATGAATGACTTGTCCTTATATTCAAATGTTATACATGACAAATCCTCTACTTATGATTATTGAATGTGATGAAGTCTAAAAGTAATATGTGTGACCAAGGTAGTTTCTAAGGGATGCTTAGTAAGGTTGGTATTATGGGATGCCAACCATACATGGCACAAGTGGACCTTAGGAGTTGCTATGGTCATGTATTTACTATATTGTGAATATAATTGTGATATTTGCTTGAATCTTATTTTGAGGATGCAAGTTCGTTTTCAAAACCTCATAAATGCATATCTTTCATAAAAATGTCCTTTTTGCATATTTTAAGGCTTTTATGCATATTTCCATACTTAGTACATATTATGTGATAACCCCTTTTTCCCTTCTACATCTTATGAGTGTAGGTTCCGGCTAGGTGACTTTTACTCCCTACTTTGAAGAAGACTTGGAATAGACTTCTCCAAGATTTGTGGTAGTTCCTCAAGATCCGAGGACAAGTATTTGATGCCACTTTATGGTTTTTCTTATTGTAATAGACTTTGTAAACTTTCAATGTACCTCTTTCTATGAGACTATTATGTCTAAGGGCTATTGACCCTATTTGAGATTCTCTATTGTATTCCTATGTTTAGGTGGTGTATGTGACACAAAGCGTCTAGATTCCTACTATTTTCCTTCTATGAAGATGTACTTTCAACTTCGATTGTAAATGTTTTAATTTTTCCGCATTATTTCTACTTTCTTATGTTATGATGATGCTAGGGCTTGTATATGACTCCTTCGAGGTCGGCTATGCCATGTCACGACTAGGGGGTGCTCTCGGGTCATGAAAAACTTGTTATCAGAGCATAAGTTGTTGGGATAATTCTTAGGTTGATGTCTCATATACTGCGTCTAGTAGAATTTTGTTCATGAGTGTGAAGCGTGCCACACTTATGAATAGGAGGCTATAAGATGTATAGAAATTATCATCTTCATTACTCTTTAGTCATGCTATGGAGTCCTAACTCTATGAAGTCCTTTCTCCTAATCCTTTTCTTGTGATTATAGGCAATAAATACAAGAAGGGCACGAGAGGAGAATGCCAATGAATAGGTTCCCCCTCATGCTCCTCAAGACCCTCAAGTCCCTCTTGATGAAGGAGCTATGTCTAATATGGAGATAAGAGCAGAACTTCATACCCTAACTTAACTCATGACGGTGCAAACTCAAGCCGTCACCACTCAAGCATAAGCTTTGACGGCCCATGCTAACCGAGATGTGGGGCCCCGGGAAAATCCCAATGTTAGTACCATGGCCTCAAGGTTGAGGGACTTTACCCATATGAATCCCCCTATTTTCTATGGCTCTAAGGTAAGTGAGGACCCACAAGAGTTCGTAGAGGAGGTTTACAAAATAGTGTATGCCATGGGAGTTACTTCTATTGAGAAGGTCGAGTTAGCCGGGTATCAATTGAAAGACGTAGCCCAAACTTGCTATAATCAATGGAAGGATAATAGGTCTATAGGAGTGGGTCCCGTGACTTGGGAAATATTCAAAAAGGCTTTCCTTGAGAGGTTTTTCCCCCGTGAAAAGAGAGAGGCAAAAGTTGAGGAGTTCATCAATCTCCGTCAAGGAGGAATGAGTGTCCAAGAATACTCATTGAAATTCATGAAGTTGTCCAAATATGCTCCCTCTTTGGTTTCTAATACAAGAGATAAAAGGAGTCGCTTTGTCACCGGTGTGTCCGGTGTTATTGAAGAAGAGTGCCGAGCGGCAATGCTCCATGACAACATGGATATCTCTAGGTTGATGGTACATGCTCAACAAGTGGAAGAGTCAAGGCTTAGAAGTAAGAATAGAGAGGTGAAAAGGCCAAGGACCGATGAGGGAAATTCATCTGAAGGTAAGTTTGAAGCTAAACGTGAACCAAGGTCTAAGAAGAGGTTTACCAACCAAAGCCCCTCCAATGCTCCTAGGCCTAACAAAGGAAAGGTGGCTACCCCTAAACCTCAAGGAGGCAATAGGAGTGGCCCTTATGTTGAAAGAACTAGTTGTGCAAAATGTGGTAAAAAGCATGAAGGGAAATGTCTTGCGGGTATGGGTGTGTGCTATGGATGTGGAAAAAGTGGCCACCAATTGAATGATTGTCCAACTCGTGGTTCCAACTACGATTCTCCCAAGAAGAATCACTTCTACGCTCTTCAATCTAGAAGTGACCAAGAGGATTCCCCGGACGTTGTTACCGATATGTTACAAGTATTTTCAATTGATGTTTATGCATTATTAGACCCCTGTGCCACTTTGTCTTTTTTTACTCTTTTAGTGGCTATGAAATTTGATGTGCTCCCCGAAACCCTAAAAGAACCCTTATCCGTGTCTACCCCGGTAGGTGATTCGGTTATAACTAAAAAGGTTTATAGGGGTTATCCTATCTCCTTTTCTCATAGGATCACTTTGGTTGATTTAGTAGAACTAGATGTGTTGGACTTCGATGTCATATTGGGGATGGATTGGTTGCATGCTTGTTTTGCTTCCATAGATTGTAGAACCCGAGTTGTGAAGTTTCAATTTCCTAATGTGCCCATTTTGGAATGGAAGGAGGGAAACTTAATCCCTAGAGGTCGAATCATTCCATGTCTATAAGCTTGTAAATTGATTTCTAAGGGGTGTATCTATCACATTGTAAGGGTTAAGGACCTAGTGTCCGAGACTCCTCCTTTAGAGCTGGTCCCCGTAGTAAAGGATTTTCCAAAAGTCTTTCCCGATGACTTTCCCGGAATACCTCCTGAATGGGAAATAGACTTCGGCATTGATCTTTTGTTGGATACACACCCCTTATCTATTCCCCCTTACCGGATGGCCCTGGCCGAATTGAAGGAATTAAAGGCTTAACATAAAGATTTGCTAGATAAAGGTTTTATTCAACCAAGCATATCTCTATGGAGTGCACCGATTTTGTGTAAAGAAGAAAGATGGGTCCCTTAGGATGTGTATCGATTACCAACAATTGAACAAGGTCACAATAAAGAATAAGTACCCGCTCGCTAGGATTGATGACTTATTGGACCAACTCCACGGGGCGAGTTACTTTTCAAAGATTGACTTAAGGTCGGGTTATCACCAACTTAGGGTGAGAGGAGTTGAAATTCCTAAAACAACCTTCCGAACGAGATATGGTCATTTCGAATTCCTAGTCATGTCTTTTGGTCTCACAAATGCCCCGGCAGCATTCATGGACCTTACGAATACGGTATTAGGCAATATCTCAATTCATTTGTGATCATTTTTATTGATTATATTTTAATATACTCTAAGAGTGAGAGTGAACACATGAAACATTTGAGGATGGTGTTGCAAGTCCTCAAGGACCAAAGGTTGTATGCTAAGTTTAGCAAGTGTGAGTTTTGGCTAAGGTCGGTTGCTTTCTTCGGTCACATTGTTTCTAGTGAGGGAATAGAAGTTGATCTGAAGAAAATGGATGCGGTTAAAAGTTGGCCTAGACCCCTAAGTCTCACCGATATTCGAAGATTTTTGGGATTGGCCGGGTACTATAGGAGATTTGTAGAGGGCTTCTCATCTATTGCTTCTCCATTAATGGCCTTGACCCAAAAGAAGTCCATGTTCGAATGGTCGGAGTCTTGTTAAAAGAGTTTTCAAGAGTTGAAGGATATACTCACCTTCGCTCCGGTGTTAACCTTACCGGAGGGTACTAATGGATTTGTAGTGTATTGTGATGCTTCGAGGTTAGGGTTGGGATGTGTTCTAATGCAGCATGGAAAGGTAATCGCCTATGCTTCAAGGAAATTAAAGATACATGAGAAGAATTACCCAACCCATGATCTTGAATTAGCGGCAGTGGTTTTTGCCTTGAAGATATGGAGACACTATCTCTATGGGTACACGTAGATGTGTTTACCGACCACAAGAGTCTCCAATATGTGTTTAGCCAAAAAGATTTAAACCTCCGACAAAGAAGGTGGTTGGAACTTTTGAAATATTATTACATGAGTATCCTATACCACCCCAGAAAAGCTAATGTGGTTGCAGATACCTTGAGTAGATTGTCCTTGGGTAGTGTTGCCTATATAGAGGATGGGAAGAAGGAACTGGTCTCTGATGTGCATAGGTTAGTCCGGTTGGGTGTGCAAGTAGTTGATTCCACCAAGGGTGGAGTCGTGATTCATCATAGTTCCGAATCATCCTTTGTTGTTGATGTGAAGTCTAAGCAACATCCTGGTCCGATTTTGATGGAATTGAAAGAATCGGTTCTCAACAAGTCCATTGAGGTTTTCTCCCCAAGGGGAGATGGGTTGCTTAGGTACCAAGGTAGGTTGTGTGTGCCGGATGTTGATGGTTTGAGGGAGAAAATTCAAGAAGAGACTCATGGTTCACGGTATTCTATTCATCCAGGAGCCACCAAGATGTACCGTGACCTACGGGAAGTCTATTGGTGGAATGGCATGAAGAAAGATATAGCGGGTTTTGTAGCCAAATGTCCAAATTTTCAACAAGTTAAGGCCCATCACATGAAACCCGGAGGTTTGCTCTAAGATATAAATATTTCCACTTGGAAGTGGGAGGAGGTGAATATGGGATTTTTTGTTGGGTTGCCTCGTACAAAAATGCAACATGATTCCATATGGGTCATTGTGGATAGATTGACCAAGTCCGCTCACTTTATTCCCGTTAAGGTCACCTTGTCAGCGGAAGATTATGCCAAATTGTACATTAAAGAGGTGGTGGCGTTGCATGGGGTTCCCTTGTCTATCATATCAGCTCGGGGTGCTCAATTTACTTCACATTTTTGGAAAGCTTTTCAACAAGGGCTTGGTACCAATGTTAAACTTAGTACCGCTTTCCACCCTAAAACGGATGGTCAAGCTGAACACACCACTCAAACCTTAGAAGACATGTTGAGAGCATGTGTGATTGATTTCAAGGGTAGTTGGGACGATCATCTTCCTTTGATAGAATTTGCCTACAACAATAGTTACCACTCAAGTATTGCCATGGCCCCGTTTGAAGCACTTTATGGTAGAAGGTGTAGGTCTCTGGTTGGGTGGTTTGAATTAGGTGAGTGTGCTCTAATTAGTCTAGAACTAGTCTATGATTCCATTGAGAAAGTTTAACTCATTAGAGAAAGGTTGAAGACGGCCCAAAGTCGGCAAAAGTCTTATGCCGACAATAGAAGGAGGGATCTTGAATTTAAGGTTGGTGATTGGGTCTACTTAAAAATCTCACCTATGAAGGGTGTGATGAGATTTGGCAAGATAGGGAAAGTTAGTCCCCGTTATGTGGGGCCATACCAAAGTCTTGAAACATATTAGGAAAGTTGCTTATAAGGTGGACTTGCCAAATGAGTTGGCCCCGGTTCACTCGGTGTTTCATGTTTCCATGTTCAAAAAGTGTATTGCTGATCCGGTGTCCATCCTTCCTTTAGAAGGCTTGGGAATTGATGAGAACCTTTCTTATGAAGAGGTCCTGGTTGAGATTTTGGACCGACAAGTAAAGAAGTTGAGAAATAAGGAAGTAGCTTCCGTTAAGGTTCTATGGAGGAATAACTTAGTTGAGGGTGCTGCATGGGAGGCCGAGACCGATATGAAGTCCCGTTATCCCCACTTTTTTCCTTCTACTCCTACCCAACCTTGAGGTAAGTAATTTTTCTTGTATCCTTAGTGATTTGGGAGTCATGTGTATTTTGTGAGTTTCATGATTTCCTTATGTTGTGCATGTTCTTGCGACAATTCATGATTAGCGTATAATAAGTTTTCATGGGTTACATATTCCTCATCTTGATTGTATTTTATTTGCTGAGTGCAATTATTGATTTCATGAGCTGAAATTATGAACATGTTTAGTTATGTTGATGAATGATGTATTGGCTCTATATTGTTGTGTTGAGCTTATTTGGGTTAGAGCAGTTAGTTCCTCCTATATGAATTAGCATTCGTGAGTTTCCATGCATATTGAGTTGGTAGATGTGGTTTCTACTTTCTTGCAATTCATTGACCATGTCTTATAATGGAGTTGATGTTTCCTCCTATGAATCTTGCATTTTTGTTTTTGTTGCATACTCGTTGGGCTGCTAAGTCTTGAGTCTACACTTCCGGAATGTCTCCAGATTTTCATTCGAGGACAAATGTCCCCAAGGGGGAGATAATGTAACACCCCGGAAAATGGTAGGATAAACTAGAGCCTCATGGTGTGGGTTAGAGTAACCTTAAAGCAACGACTAGGTTGTCTTAAAGCTTAAATGGTTAAGGAAGGAGTCTAGGGTGAAGTCTAGGACCTTAAATTACCTAAGAAAAATGAAGGAAAACAAGAGTGACCTCAAGAACATTTGGCATATATGGTTTTCTTGGAGATGAAGAGTGGAGAAGAATCTTAATTGAAAACCTTAGGATTTTTGAAGAGAATCTTGAACTTGGAGACTTTAGATCTTGCGAAATTGGAGAAATCCCTTTCTAAAGCACTTGATTTTTGGAAGAAGGAGAATTGGGGATTTTGAGAGTTTTTATACGATAATTATGTTATTAGGTTGTAAGATGGACTTAGGGAAGTGGATTGAGGGTAAAAGGTCAAGAATACCCTTCTAGGAACGTAAGAAGACCATAAAAGTAAAACAAAATGACCTTTTAATGAATTCTGAGAGCCAAATCGGTGATCTGAAGGTTCCATTGCCAAATGATTCGGTGGATCACCAAATGGGGCTCTAGATCGTCAAAAAATTAAGAGATATGAGGTTTTTGGGATATTTTGGCAAGGTAATTCGACGATTCACCAAACTATTTGGCGAGTCGCTGAAATGACAGGTGTCCTCACCAAATTTCTCAGCCCGGACATGTTCGTGTAAAAAGACCATAACTTTCTACTCTGAATTTGAATTGATGCAATCTCAGTGGTGTTGGAAAGAAGACTCATAGAACTTTAATGCTATAGTTTATGGGCCACTTAACTCTTTATATGTTGGGAGATACTATCATTTCAAGTTTACCCTTGCATTGATGATATACCGTGAGTTTACAGTATTTTTAATACATTTCACTTAAGAGTTGTATGTCTAGGGCCATTTTGTATTAGAATTAATGTGTTTGTGTTATAATTTCAGGAAATAGGATTGGACGAGGTTGAGAGAGACAACAACTGAAATTCTGCAGAAGGAGCCACCTACGGACCGTAGGTCCAGTCACGCTCCGTAGGTGGGTGGCGTAGATGGAGCATCAGGGAAATCTTGACCAAGTGTGTAACTATGAAGGCCATTGACGGAGCGTAGGTCGACCCATGGGCCGTCCTGCACATTCGTCGTTTGTATTAGAGATTTTGAGTTCCAGTACCTGATGAAAAGTTCTAAGTGTGGAGCCACGGAAGGGGACCCACCTACGGTCTGTACTGCACAACCGTCGTTTGTATATGAAAGTTGAAGGTTCCAATCTCTGTAGAAAAATTCTAAGTCCTGAGCTACGGAAGGGACCTACGGACCGTAGGTCGATCCACCGTCCGTAGGTGAGTCTCGTCAATTGAAGCCGTGTCCAGCAGTTTATTTCCTTATTTCATTTCCTTTTTGTTTAGGATAATGTTTTCTCAGTATAAAAATAACAATAAAGATGTAGTTTATATAAAGCATTTAAAAAAGTAGATAACAACTCAATGTGTTTAAAATACAATAATAACTCTTATTTGAGAGATTCTCTGACCGAAAACTATCACTATGAGCTATGTGGTGATACAACGTCTCTCCCACACTACCAGAACTATCCTATACACTGTCGGAGTATAAGACATCGTAAACTAAGTGTATCCACTAAGTGATGCTTAAAAAGCAATAAGGAATCATCTAAAAATTATGAACCTTTCTACCCACGTTGGCTACATGGAATATGAGGACTTTGAGATGTATGAACTCGTCTCCATATCGGTGCTCAATAATAATCCCAATAATATAACTCAACTCATATGTTTAAAAATATTTCCTCATCCTCAAGCTTTGAGATTATTACTCAAAAGTTTCTCTTAAAAGAGACTATACTCAAAAACTCCTCATGAACTCATTTGGAAATTGATCTTTCCTCTCATTTAAATGTTAAAATATTTACTCTTGGGAATTCTTAGTTTCCATATATTCATTTTTTTTTAAATGGAACTCAACTCTACTCATCCTCATACTCAACTATTTAAGTCTAAAAAAAAGTTTTAAAAGATTGTAAAAGACTTCTCAAAATGACTCAAAAGAACTCTCAAGACTGTACTCTTAACTCTACTTTGAATTTGAATTATGATTTCAAGGGTTATGATTCATGTTATGAAGCATATCTTGATGTTTAGATGTAGTTTAGAGTAGTTAGAAAAAAAGGGAGTAAAGGTACACTTTAAGAGAACTTAGACGGAGCAAATGACGGAAAAATTGTGGGGGCAGGCGACCTTGGCGCACTGCTAGCACGGGGCGCCAACCTATGAACTTTAGAGACTTAATTCTGACGCACTGCTCGCGCGCCAAGCCAAACCTTCTGGCGCATCTGGGGCACGCCGCGCCAGCCCTTCCCCAGGTCAATCCAACAAATTTTTCTTCTCATTTTCTTACCCTAATTCACCTAGAATCGATTATTTTCCTCAAATTTTCCTTAGATTGAATTACCAATACAAGTACACGAAAATCTACTCACATTTCCTCAAGAACAACCCTCAAAGATTGAAATCCTCACCTCAAGAATTCATCAAACTCTATAAATAAAGCATGAAGAACAAAACCTCAAGAACACCCATCGAGAATTCAAATAATTCAACCTCAAGAATGAAATTACGGAATGTAATTTACATGATTGGCATGTGGGTGAGTGAACCCAACACTATGAAAACTTACATTCCTCGTTAGGATCAAATCCTTGGCAAAATCCCTCGACGATTGTAAGAAGATCTTGGACGTCTTAATCTTTTCTCCCTTTTTCCTTATCTTAATCTTCTCTCTAAATCCTAAGCGTATTTTAGAATTGTAAAACTGACCCAAATTAATTTAGACCCCTAAACATATTACTAAAAAGATTTAAAGTTGATGGGGTAAGGAAAAGACCAAAATATCCCTCATTAATTCGAGTACCTTTCCTTAACTGGATAGGCTGACTTCAAACGTGCATATCTTCATCATCTGAACTTAAAATTTAGCAAACTCGACAGCATTGGAAAAAGGGTTCAAAGACCTTTCATTTGATATCTAATGGGCGACCTAACTCATCCTGTGCAAAATGTTATGGTCATTTGAAGTTGACCCAAAACTCACAACTTAAGCTTAACTTGATCAAATCTCATATGAGCTCTTTCCAAATTAGTTCTTTCTAAATTTAGTTATTTATAAGGCGGGATGTTACAGATTACCTCGAGAAGCATGTCACATATACTGGCACAATAGAAAAGCCATAAGAGTTAAGAAAGGGGCAAAACAGTCAATGCACGCACGCAAAAACACCGAAATGACCTCAAGGGTCATTACAATCTTAAGAGTAAAGCAAGAGCATCATACCTCTGCTCCTATGCCTAAGAAGAGGTAAGTTGTCAAAAAAATTTGCCAGAAAAAGGAAGCTGGTTGTGATGATAGTTTCAGTTTTTTTAATGTTTGTTAGCTTAAGTTTAGTTCCTTCATTTTAGTTAGCAGTACACTTGTTTAGCTAATTTTTAGCAACAGTCAATTACTGACTTCATCTATTTAAGAAAGCTTTATTAATCAACATAATAACGATTTTTCAAATCAATTTTACATTCCTTCGTTTCAATAATTTGTACATGGTATAAGGACAAAGAAGAATGATGAGGAACGATGTAGTTGTTGAAGGAGCTTTGCAAGACAGGCAACAATTCAATTTTGAAGCCAAATGCAAGAAGTAGAAGTCCAAGAAGAGCTAGTCAACAGAAACTGCTGCAACTGATAGCACTTCTAACAATGATAACGAAGGCGTAAAATATCCACCAAGTCACCATTGTGGGAAAAGAAATCATCCACACTTCATGTTGGAAAAAAACTTGATATGAGATGTAGAAAGTGAAGATTTGGCCATGCTGAGATTATTTGCAAAGAGAAAGGACCATAACAATTAAATGAAGCACACAATGCTAATCGACAACAAGAGCAATTGTTTGTGGCTACTTATTTTGTAAGTAAAAATTCAATTGAAAGTTGGTTAATTGACAGCGGTTGTAAAAATCATTAAACTCATGATGAGGACATTTTAAGAGAGTTAGAGAGATCTGTTATCTCTAACGTCAAAATTGATAATGTTGATTATCTTCCTGTCAAAGGGAAAGACACAGTAGCTAGTGAAAGCTTCTATTGGCCGTATGGAAGATTTTTTAGAATGGTTTTTCAAGCTTAATTTTGAGGACAAGAAGTGTGTGATATTTGACTCAAAAGGTCAAGAAATATGTCAAGTTCAATAGAGAAGAAAAAGATTTTTCCTTTGATCAAATGGAAGAAAAGTAGGTTGCCTATCTGAGCCAAAAGATGACAGCATATGTATTTAACAAAACACTCGGGCACTCTTGTACATGTTGAAGAGAATTGTTCAAGATACCATCTATGGAGGAGGAACACTCAAGCTGCAACACATGTCAATTGGGAAAGCAAAGCACAATGCCTATTCAAAGTGGCTGCAAGATGAAATTGCATAGATAAAATAATGGTACTAATTAGACATCTGATCGATTTGAAATTTCTTGTCAAAATGCAGGAATTGAGCATCAACTCACTACCCCATATACACTGCAACATAATGGTGTTAGCGAAAGGAAGAATATGACAATAATGGAGATGTCAAGGCACTTGTTACATGAAAAGGACCTACCGAAGAATTTATGGGCAGAAGTAGCTAACACTTTTGTTTTTTTGCTGAACAGGTTGCCTACAAAAGCAATGGAGGGAAAGAAACCTTTTAAGGCATGGCACGGTTATAAGCCATCATACTTAACAAATTTAAAAATCTCCAGTTGCTTGTGTTCCTCTCATATTCCATAGGTTAAGAGGGACAAGTTAGCCTAGAAAATAGAACATGGGGTATTAATTGGAAACAGTACAATATCTAAAGCTCACAACAATTTTCAACCTGAAACTGGAAAAAATATTGCATGTAGAGATGTATTTTTAATGAATGAGACTGGGTGGAAGTTAACCAGAAGTAGATTATAAGCAATCTACCTGACTATGATAAGAACATTGATGATCAACATGTGAGAGGAAGAAGGTTGTTTTATGACATAAATTCAAAGATGCAATGTGGCCATTTTAGAGCCTTCTGGATCTGAAGTAGTCGTTTCAGATCCCAAGTGGCAAGCTGCAATGGAGGAGGAGCCTGCAATGATCGGGAAGAACAAGACCTGGCATCTTCTGGAATGATTGTGGTTCTAATAACAAGTTAAAGGCAAGACTAGTTGTAAAATGTTATTCACCAATTTTTGGAGTTGATTATTCTGAAATATTTTCTCCAGTTGCTCGACTTGATACTATAAGATTATTCTTAGCTGTTGTTTCTAAAAAAGGGATCGACCTTGAATTGATAGAGGAATTCAAGGAAAAAATGAAGAAAGCATTTGAGATGACAAACTTGGAAGATACTTAATTTCTTGGAATGTAGATTCATCAAACTCAAAATGTTGTGTTCGTGTAATAAAGAAAGTATGAAAGGGAGATAATAAAGAAGTTCAAAAATGGAAGACTACAAACCCATGACCAATTGAAAAGGTAACTTGATGGTGTCTTGATGTGTGATGTGTTGTGGATAATTTAAATGGTTACATTGATTCATTATGGTAAATGTTTCATAACTGTGTGGTTATGGATTGTGTATTAATATAAAAATTATTATTTTCTTATTATTTGTGTGAACATGCCTATTTGCATTGGTTCTGAAACACTGTGATGAAATCTATTTGATGATTATGTTGGGGGGAATGCTTCGCCGATTGATGAGTATGCGAAAGGGAAATGGTTACAATGATTGATGACCTATGCCGAAGGGAAATGGTTCTAGCGGATACATACACATTTGAGTCCTCCATGGGTCCCGACCTGATATCTAGCGGGTGTGTATCGTTAGGACAAACATGCATCATCGTATTTGAAATTTCATTTCATTGCATTGCACATCATTACCATTTTTTAACTTTGTGAGTGCTTATTATGGAACTTGTGATTGGAAAATATGAACTTTTGTATTGATGATTTGTATACCTTGTATTGTTATACGTGTTATGTGCTATAAAAATGTGAATTGTTTGGTTGGGCTGATTTAGTGTAGGTTGTAGTTGTGGCGGTTCGGTTAGAGTGTTGGGAGTACTTATATTCTGTACTTCTTTACTTTGAGTTTACTTGTTGAGTGTCGTGTTGTATAGCACTCACTCCCTTGCTTCTACGGTTGTATAGGTTACGAGCCCAGATCATTGTGATTACTTCTTCTTCTATTTTTAAGTATGAGGTTTACTATGGAGATTACCATTGCTAGCATTTTATTTTCCACCATAAGTTTTCAGTTTCTTTCTCGGCCTCAAGAATTCTAAGCATCACAACAAGACTATAGGATAAATAAAAATTTATATATGTTACATAAACATGCAAAAAAAAACAATTAAGCTATAAATTTTGTTTCTTATTTTATTAAATGAGGGATTATCAAAATGTCCATGTTATCTAAGAGATTTTTAGTGAAAGATTGATAATAAATTTAAGATTTAATTTCTACTTCTTTAATATGGGGGGAAATAGAAAGAAACGGAAAACAAACTTACTTATTAAGGTATTAATCCAAAAATTCAATGACAAGAATTGGAGAAATATAAGGATAAAGAAGCTCGATTTAATTAATTTTCTATATTACTTATTTGTCATCTCAAGAGGGGCAAAGCTCTTTAAATAGGTTGTTCTCATAATGTTTTTACTAATATAATATTTAATGTCTATATTATTTTAATCATATGTCAAAAAATGGTAAAAAATATTATTTTTGTTGCTAATTTCATGAGATAAGTGTTTGAACCCATCTTAATTCGGTGATGAATGGGACTATGGATGGTGAATAGGCTAGTTGGCCCAATTTGAGCTGGTCAACTAATTGAGTTAATAAATTAATGGATTATTGACATGTCCAAAAGTTGCTTGGTCTGAAATGGACTAAAATACATATCATAAACTCTTACACATATATCAAAGAGTGTCATAAACATGACATTACCCCTTGAGAAAGAGAGAAAGATTATGGGCGGAAGCTAAATGAGGAGATAGTGGAGATATGTATACTACTACTACACATAATGATGAAAAGTAGTTGGAAAACTACATTTAGTGGACATCCATGTAATATATTACATAGCAGTAAACAACCTAAAACCTTGATTTCACTCTTTTGACGTTTACATATTTTTCCTTTTCAGGCTTTACTCTATTTATATTTTTTATAAATACAACCCTATCGAATTTATATTTCTTACTTTTTAGGAAAAGTTCATTCAAATAGCCAAATATTATTTGCAAAAATTATAACCAAATACAATTTTATCTTCAACTCCAACTTCAATTTTTTTTTTAAAAACTGAAAAAATACTTGTAATAGTATGTTGTAGCTCGTATATGAGATCTAATCTATGACATTGGGTAACTATTTATTTTGAAATATTACTCTTTTAGCGCAAATCTGATTGGAAATTCCAGGTAAATTAATCAAGTTTGGTGATTTTGCTAGTTTTTAAAAATTTAAAATATAAATCATATTTAAAAGAAGTATATTCAAATCCTGAAAAAAAAATCCAAAAAATATGACCAAAAACAACTCCAATTTCAAAAGTTTCAAACAAAGTAATTTTTAATTTATTTTCTTGATTAAGCCTCCATGCAATTTATTAAGTGATCATAATGTATGAATCACCATGAAAACTCTATGTGTGAATCAGTATGGGATGATTAATTAATACTAAAACCATGTGCTTGACAAATAATTCAGACTTAGGTAACTTGCATTGTTATCATATGTTACTAATTATATTACACTTTTGGTAGGAGTGATTACTAGTATTTAAGTATCTTATAGATGATTTAATAGACTAAATTATATCAATATTTATGAATTAATTAAATATTAAATTTTACGGTTTAAACTATATATTTTTCTTATTCATAACCAATCAGTGTACAAAGTTTATTACTAAATTCGATGATGATGCTTTGTTATCAAGAGCTTTTAGATATAATAGAGTTTGCATATATAATACAAATATTTTTCTTTTTTCTTTTTTGGATAATTAATAACTCTATAAATTAGTGTATATGGCATCCTACTTAGCTAGGTATCAGAAAACTTTATTCATAAAAAAAAATATAGATAAATACAAAGAAATTATTTTAATTTTATTTTTTTGCCTCTTCACTAAAATTTTGAGACCCGATTTATTGTGTACCTTTATTTGTTTTGGTTTTTCCTTCAATTTATTTGCATATCTTTTAACATATACAAAGTAATTTCAAGAAGAACATAAAAGATAGCATAAATATAAGATACAAAATGATAATCCATAAATAGAAAAATGAGCAGTGCCACTAGAATTTAAAGAACCTAATCATAACAGTAAAATTTCCCTTCTAGAGAGATTCACAACTACTTTATTCATAGACTACTACTATAATATGTTGGTTTCATGCAATCTCGCTAGAAGTCCAAATGACCAATATTACTTCTCTTTAAGTTACTACTCCAAAATTTGGAGAACACTTTTTCATACTACAAAAAAGAGACATAAAGTCAATAATAATTTATAGAATTTAAGTTATTTATATTAAAGTTGCAAAGCTGGCCTATATTTTTAACTGGACATTCTCCTCGCGCAAATCCTCAAAAATGCTAGTAGAGCAAATTACTGTCTTCAATATTTCTTTGAGCATTTTTTTCTCTGTTATTAGAATTTTCTTTTCTAACATAAGTTTTTCAGTTTCTTTCTCAGCCTCAAGAATTCTAAGCATCATAAAAGATTTCATAACACTATAGAATAAATAACACTATATGTTACACAAACAAACACACAAAAATAATAATATCTAAGCAATAAAATTTCGTTGCTTATTCTATTAAATGACATATTATCAAAAGTCCTTTTTATCTAAGATATTTTTAATGAAAGATCGACGAAGAAATTCGAATCTAATTTCTACTACTTTATTGTGTGGTGAAATAAAAAGAATTGGAAAAGAAACTTGCTCATTAAGGTTTTAATCCAAAGAACCCATTCACAAGAATTAGAGCAAAATAACGATAAAAAAACTTGATTTATTTTAATTTTCTATATCACTAATTTCTTATATCAAGAGGAGAAAAGCTATTTAAATCGAGTGTTCTCATAATGTTTTTACCAAATACAATATTCATTGTCCATATTATTTTAATCATATGTTAGAAAATCGTAAAAAGTTAATTTTGTTGTTGATTTCATGAGATATGACTTTGAACCCATCTTAATTAGGCGATGATTGTGACTATGGGTGGTGGATGAGTTTGTTAGATTGACTTTTGGTTGGTCAGAAATAATCTACTAATTCAATGTATACTTTAAGATAATTACCTATTATTCAACTATTTACTAATTATGTATCAGATTTAGAGTCAGATAAATAGAGAACATCACTACTTAAAATAGCCTAAAATAGAATCCTACGCAATTCATTATCTCCCTAAAATAGAATCCTACCACTTAATTATCTCCCTAATTTATTGTTTCATTCAAAATATGCCCACTCAATCTCCTAATTCTTCTCCTCTAATGTACTTACTCGAAGGATTCTTGTAACACCAGCCATGGCCGGTAAGTTTTAGTTCATCAATGTCATGGCCGACATAATTCCCCCTTGCTAATTTGGTGGAATTTTCGCCGGAGACAGTGGTCTTTGGTTGGAGAGGAAAGAGAGACAAATGGGAAAGGAGGAGAGACACCCTTACAGAAGCAAAAACCATGACCGACAAGTTCTAGTCCGTCAATGGTATGTCCGATAGAATGCCTCCCCGTTGGTTTGATGGTGTCTTCACCGAGAGAAGACGATATTGCGCCAAAGAGGAAAGAGAGATGAAGGGGAGATGATGAAAGATAATGGTCAAAATATGTATCTAAAAATATACGCATGCATCTAAGTCGTTAGAACACCCCCTCGATGGTTTGGTGGAGTTTTCACCGGAGACAGTGTTGTCTAGTAAAAAAGGAGAGAGAGAGAGAGAGAGAGATGAAGGCAAAATGGTGGTCAATATATGTATCTACCAAAATGTACACATGTATTTTATTAGTAGTTCATGTATATAAGTTATAATTGTATGTATCTATGAAAAACTGATGCTTGAAAAATGAGAAGAAATTTGGAATTTTTTATTTTCTTGAGAAGAAATTCAAAATTTCAAGGAAGAACGCATGAGTTTCTCCTTAATTGATGTGATTCTATCACGACCCGAGCCTACACCCTGGACGTGGATGGTACTCGATAACCATTGTTGGCCCCCAAGTGAACCCTCATCCTGGCTGACTACAAGAGAAACACTAACTCAACCATACAAAAGCATCAAATTGAAAGAAATATTTAAAAACAGTTTACTGAATTGAATATACTAAGTATAAAACATAAGTTTTAAATAAAATATCTTACACTAAAAGACTCTCCAAAAATGTCTATCTATGAAACCTCTACTGTATAAATATGAGTGTTGGAAAAAGACACATGACTCCTCCAAAACTATTACTAATAACTCACAAAATTAGAGTCCACCGAAAGAAAGAAGGTCTTACTCAA
The DNA here is from genome assembly GCA_036250405.1 of Solanum raphanifolium. NCBI lineage: Eukaryota > Viridiplantae > Streptophyta > Magnoliopsida > Solanales > Solanaceae > Solanum > Solanum raphanifolium. Next base: position 45,656 of record JAJOOE010006714.1, read on the forward strand.
AAGTTGACAAGTGCATGAAAGGATCTCAATAGACTCTTGTTAAGGATCCTAAGAACATGTATCTGCATCATCAAAAGATACAGGTCGAATGACATCAGTACGTTGAATGTATGAGTATGTAACATAGTTGAATAACAATAACTAAAAGAAAGGATTACAATAGATAACAATGTACTCAAACTAAATGTAAAGAAATGGAGTTAAATCATTTAAAGCTTTACAAAATACTTTCTCATCTTTGGAATCAAGATGATAAGTTATATATAAAAATACACTTTAACTCTATTGGGAGATTCTCTAACCAACGACTATCACTATGAGCTACATGATGATAGAGCATCTCGTCCACGTTACCAGAACAGTCCTATACTTTGCCGGGATATAGGACACCTCAACTAAGTGGATCCACTAACCTCTGGCCAAAGGCACTTAGAATTCATCTAAAATGTATGATCATGTATCCATGTGGGCATACATGATTTATGAGGAATGTGAGTTGTCGGAACTCATCGCCATATCGGTGCTCAATATTACACCTAATAATATATATACTTGTACTCAATGTTTCAAAATGTACTCCTCATCTAGTTTAAGATAATTGTTCAAACTATCCTCATAAATGATGTAACTTCTCTTGAAATATCTTTGAACTCATAACTCATTTAGAAATCAAAGTTCTCTTTTATCAATATAAAAATTGATACCTTTGGAAATACGTAGTTCCCTTATACTCTTACTCAATTCATACTTAAAACTCTTTCTCAAAAATATATAACTATCATATTGTGATATGATTATTGATGACTCGGGAAGTCATACCGCATAAACATTGATGACATAATTAGATACCATACTTCTTAAACATTGATGACATACTCGATTGTCATACTATTCATGTTTTAGAAACTCTTTCTCAAAACACATCTTTATTCCCTCGAAAACTCAGTTTAAAACTTAAGTGTTGACTTTAAAAATCTTCTCAAGATTTATGTCACGCTCCGGGCCTACACCCTGGGCGGGACTAGCACTCGAGAACCATTTATGGCCCCAAGAAAACCCTTGGCCTGGCTAGACTCTCAGCGGAAGACTCTAAGCATTATTACAATGATCAAATGTACTTATAAAACAACTGTCTCAAATTAAAGTCAGAACGTTTAAGGATATAACATTCAACTAGCCATAGATGGCAACTCAAATCTTAACATAAGAAATGAAAATGTGAAGACAACTTAACTACTAACTGTCTATGAAGCCTCTAAAACAAGGACGCATGTCGGGGCAAGATCCCCGATCATCCTAATAACTAAAGTACTAAAGCAAATGATAAAAGGAGCCCTCCGGAAAGCAAGGAGGCTCACCAACTGACTCTGAATGCTCAATTGGATCAACGAGGCACTGGATGCTGATCCTGGTTACATGTGTCTGCATTATTTGTGCCAAATGGCATCAGTACATTGAATGTACGAGTATGCCAGGGGAATACTAAACAAGACGTAAGCTTGAAACGACGAATCTGAAAAGAACACTTACCTTGGCTTTACTCAACTCATGAATAACTCAACTCAAATGCAAAGTAAAACATTATTAATGGTGTAGTTATACAAAGCATTTAAAACAGGAGGTAGCAACTCAATTTGTTAAACAAATGCATTAACAACTCAGTTTACATATAAAGTAATATAATTTTGTGGGATTTTCTCTAACCGACAACTACCACTATGAGCCTAAGTGGTGATACAACGTCTTGCCCACGCTACTAGAACTATCCTATACTTTGTCGTCATATAGAACATCTTAACTAAGTGGATCCACTAGTCTATGCTAAAAGCACTAAGGAATCATCTAAAAAGTATGATCATTTCTACCCATGATGGCTACATGGTTTATGGAGACTTGAGTTATTATGAACTCACATTCCCATATCAGTGCTCAATACTACTCCAAAAGATACACTTAGCTCAAATGCTTTTAAAACAAAACTCTTTCTTTGGTTTCAGATAATTACTCAAAACTTAACTTAAAATCTATCTTGGAAATCGGTGTTTCCTTTGTTGCTCAAATGTGAAAACATTTTTAACTCTTGGGAATACTTAGTTCCCGTATAATCTTTCAAGAAATGAACTTCTACTCTTATTCTTTAGTCAACTCAAAGCTTAAGTCTTAAAATGAAGTTAAAACGTTTTTAAAAGACTTTTGAAAAACTCTATGAACTTCTCTTGACTTGATCCTTAACTTCTTAACTTGACTCTTAACTTTCCATGAATTAAATTATGGATTCAAGGTTCATGATCTCATGTTTATGGATGATTTCATGATGTTTAGACGTAACTTAAAGTGTTGGAATCAACTAGGAAATATAGGTACGTTGCTAAGGAACTAGTACGAAAAGAAGGGGGAAGAATGGGAAGAACTGGTTCTCTGTGAGGCGCGGGGCAACAACCCTTAAATTTCAGAGGCTAGGTTGGGGCGCTCTGGTTGGCAAGGCTCCCCAGAGCCCAAACTTCAGAGCCCCAGTTGGGGAGATACGGCTGGGGCGGCGCCCCAGGCCCCTGCCCAGGTGAACCCCTACTTTTCTTCTTCGTTTGTCAACTCTAAGCCCCCTATTTCAACTTATTTCTTTCCACAAACACTCAATATATTCAAAATTCAACTCGAAATCACACCTAAATACATGAATAAACCTCAAGAAACTTCAACAACAAGAACACACAACATTTCAAACGAATTAACCTCAAGAACTCATAGGATTTGCTTTCAAAACAATACAACTTCGCTCAATTGAATCATGATTAGCACGTGGGTGAACTAAACCAACACTACATGATCTCACATACCTCTTAGGGATTAACCCTTGGCGAAATCCAAACTCAATTCTCCAACAAATCGATGAATCCTTGCTTCTTCTCCTCTTTTCTCCTCTTCTTTTCTCTTCTCTCAAAACCCTAACCTTTCTAAAATCCGGATTAGACTTTCCTTATTTAAACTGCCTAACTTCAAATAGGCATATCTCACTCATTCTAACTCAGAATTGCACAAACTCAGCGACGTTGGAAAGATAATTCCAAGATCGTTCCGACGGTATCTGGAAGCACACCTAACTCATCCTGAGCTAGGAGTTATGGTTATTTGAAGTTTACCAAAAACTCAAACTTAACATAACTTAACAAATTTCCAGATTTTTCCGTCTTTCCTTAAATGACTATTTCCAATTCTATCTCTTTTCTAGTTCTTTCAATTAGCGAGATGTTGGAATATCTGACCCTTAGGAACATTCGTCCTCCAATGAGATTACTCTTACTAGGATAAGGGTATAACATTTAACATTTAGCTTAAACACCAATCAAGTAAATCTCACACATCAAGTATATAAATTAAAGAGTACCAAGAAGAGAATTAGTACCTTGATCTGGAATCTCTCTGGGCTCAAAGATATGTGGATATATCTTCTTCATATCTTCCTCAGCTTCCCAAGTAGCTTCCTCATAAAATTGGTTCCTCTAAAGAACTTTGACTGATGCTACCTCTTTTGTTCTCAACTTGCGAACTTGGCGATCTAGAATCTGAACCGGAATCTCCTCATAGGGGAAGATATCCTTAATACCAATATCTTAAGTTGTTATGATTAATGAAGGATCACCTATGAACTTCTTCAACATGGAATTATGAAATACCAGATGAACCGCTCCTAACTCTTGTGGTAGCTCTAACTCGTAAGCTACATTGCCAATCCTCTTGGATATTCTATAAGGGCCAATATACCGGGGACTAAGTTTCCCCTTCTTACCAAATCTCATAACACCCTTCATGGGTGAAACTTTCAAGTATACCCAATCATCTACTTCAAACTCTAACTCCGTTCTCCTAACAATAGTGTAGGATTTCTGATGACTCTGCGCCGTTTTCAACCTCTCTTGAATAACCTCCACCTTCTTCATAGCTTGATGAACTAAGTCTGGTCCTATCAACCCAGCTTCACCAACTTTAAACCATCCAACAGGAGATCTGCACCTTCTCACATAAAGAGCTTCATAAGGAGCCATTTGGATGCTAGAGTGGTAACTATTGTTGTAAACAAATTCTATAAGAGGTAGGTGATCATCCCAATTAGCTTGGAAATCAATCACACAAGCCCTAAACATATCCTCTAAGGTCTGAATAGTGCGCTCTGCTTGCCCATTTGTCTGAAGATGAAAGGTGCTTTCCCATCTGTCTGAAGATGAAAGGCAGTACTTTAATTTACTTTTGAACCCAAGCCTTTTTGAAAAGATTTCCAGAACTGTGCAGTAAATTTTGCACCCCTATTTGAAATAACCAAAACTAGCACCCCATGAAGTCTAACTACCTCTTGAATATACAACTTAGCATAATCTTCTGCCAAATGGGTAGTCTTTACCGGAAAAAAGTGGGATGATTTTGTTATTCTATTCACAATCACCCAAATAGAATCATGTTGCTTGTGAGACTTTGGTAAACCTGTGATGAAGTCCATATTGATCATCTCCCACTTCCATACCAGAAGTTCTATATTCTGAGCCATACCACCGGGACTTTGATGTTCTACTTTTACTTGTTGGCAATTCGGACACTTAGCAACAAGCTTTGCAATGCCCTTCTTAATACTACTCCACCAATAAACTTCTCTTAAGTCACGATACATCTTTGTGGAACCTGGATGAATAGAATATTTGGAGCTATGAGCTTCTTCCATGATCCTTTCTTGGATTTCATCCACCCTTGGTACACGCAACCTACCTTGACACCTAAATACTCCATCTCCCCCTTGTTCAAAAGCCATTATTTTTTGCTTATGAACATTTGCCTTCAATTTAAGCAAAATAGGGTCTTGGTCTTGCTTTTCTTTCACTTCTGACACTAATGATGCTTCTGCCCCATTCATCACCACTACTCCTCCTTCTGTGGAACCCATTAGTCGAAATCCTAATCGTGCAAGTCTATGCACATCTCTCGCTAGCTTTTTCTTATCTTCTCCAAAATGGGCGGTACTACTCATAGACAACCTGCTTAAGGCATCAGCAACAACATTAGCCTTACCTGGTGGTAAATATTACCCATGTCATAATCTTTGAGTAATTCAAACCACCTCCTTTGTATGAGATTAAGCTCTTTCTAAGTAAACACATAATGAAGATTCTTGTGATCGGTGAACACATCCATATGAACACCATAAAGATAATGGCGCAATATTTTCAAAGCAAATACTACGGCAGCCAACTCTAGATCATGGGTTGGGTAGTTCTTCTCATTAACTTTCAACTTTCTGGAGGCATAAGCTATAACATTGCCCGTCTACATTAACACAAAACCCAAACCAACTCTGGACGCATCACAATACACGACGAAACCTTGAGTACCTTCTAATAAGGTCAACACTAGGATATAGTAAACCTATTTTTCAATTCCTGAAAGCTTTTCTCACAAGCTTCAGACCGTTGAAACTTCACTATCTTTTTAGTCAACTTGGTCAAAGGGGATGAAATGGATGAGAACCCCTCTATGAACCTTCTATAATAGCCAGCCAAACCTAAAAAACTTCTAATATCAGTTGGAGATGTAGGTATAGGCCAATTCTGCATTGCCTATATTTTCTGGGTATCAAGTTTAATTCCCTCTCCAGACACAATGTGGCCTAAGAATGCCACAGACTTAAGACAAAACTCACACTTAGAGAACTTGGCATACAACTCTCTATCCTTTAGAGTTTGGAGAATTATTCTAAAATTTATGATCTTCCTCATTCCTCGATTAGAATTGTATGTCATCAATGAATACGATAACAAACATATCTAAATAAGGCTTGAATACTCTATTCATAAGGTCTATGAATGTTGCAGGTGCATTGATCAAACCAAAGGACATAACTAGGAACTCGTAATGATCATAACGGGTCCAGAATGTTGTCTTTGGAATATCACATTCCCTTACCCTTAACTGATGGTAGCTTGATCTGAGGTCTATCTTAGAAAAACAAGTAGCACCCTGAAATTGATCGAAGAGAACATCAATTCTCGAAAGAGGATACTTATTCTTGATGGTAACCTTGTTCAACTGGCGGTAATCTATACACATACAAGGGAACCATCCTTCTTCCTAACAAATAATATCGGAGCGCCCCAAGGTGAGACACTTGGTCGAATAAAACCCTTATCAAGGAGATCTTTCGACTGCTCTTTTAGCTCTTTCAACTCTACTGGAGCCATTCTATATGGCGGAATAGATATAGGATGAGTATTTGGAAGAATATCTGTATCGAAGTCTATTTCTCTCTCAGGAGGGAGTTTGGGAAGATCATCAAGAAACATTTCTGGAAACTCTTTTACTATTGAAACTGACTGAATAGGAGGTATCTCAACACTAGAGTCATTAACTCAGACTAAGTTATAGACACAACCCTTGGAAACTAACTTTCTCTCCTTAAGGTACGAAATAAAATGACCTTGAGGCACTGCTGAACTGCTACTCCACTCTATAACTGGCTCATTAAGAATTTGGAACCTAACAACTCGAGTTCTACAATCAATGGAGGCATAAAAGGCATGAAGTCAGTCCATACCTAGAATGACATCAAAATCTACCATGTCTAACTCAATTCAATCAGCCATGGTGTACTTGTGATTGATGGAAACGACACAATCATGATATACTCGCTCAACTTGAATAGACTCCCCAACAGGTGTAAAAATACAAAAGGGTTCACAAAGTTTCTCAGGAAGAACATCAAAATTATTTGCAACATAAGGAGTGACAAAAGATAAACTCTCTCTTGGATCTAGCAAAGTATAAACATCAAGAGTAGAGACTTTGATCATACCAGTGACAACATCTGGAGAATTCTCTTGCTCTTGGCGACTAGTGATCGCATAAAGGCGGTTTGCTAATCCGCCAGTACCGGAAGTAGCTCCTCTAGGTGCGCCCTATCTGGTGGAATAACCGATGAAGATTGGGCTCTATTGCCCTGATTCCCATTACCTTGCTAGTTCTTAGGGCACTCTTTCATGAAGTGACCCTCTTTCCCACACTTGAAACAACCTGTGGAGCCATCGCGACATTTACCTAGGTGGATCCTACCACACTTAGCACATGCAGGAGCCCAATTACCTCATTGTGCCACACTACCCTGAGACTGTGCAGGTCTAGCTCTGAAGTGCTATAAATTCTGACTATTGTACTCACTTTTGTTTATGGGTACACGTGCACTAGCAGATGATGGAGCAGGTCCCTTTTGCTTTTGTTGGAAAGAAGACCGGTTCACACTATTTCTCTGTTGCTCGGACTCATTCCCTGTGTTCGCTTTCTTGTTTCTAAACTCCTCACTATCCCTCAGTTTCTCTTCTTCAACATGCTGCACATAGACCATCAACCTTTCTATATATATGTCCCCAATCAGCATGGATGCCTTGCCCTCTTTGCTTGACAGGCGGGACAACCCACTAACAAAAACACTCATCTTGCTTCTCATATTCGCAACCATCTCCGGAGCATATCGGGAAAGTTGGGTGAACCTCAAGTTGTACTTATGAATACTTAGTAAATCTTGCCTAAGGGTGAGAAACTATCGTACCTTGGCCTCCCTCAACTGTCGGGGAAAAAAACGCCACAAGAAGGCCTCCTCAAAAGAAGCCCAACTCGCAGGTGGTGCTCCCTCAGCTCTACCCTTCTTCCACTGGTCAAACCAAGTCCTAGAAACATTCTTCAATTGATATACAGCTAGTTCTACTTGCTTAGTATCGTCCACATGCATAACCTCAAACACCTTTTTCAGTTCTTCAACAAAACTTTCCGGATCCTCAGCAGTGCTTGAACCAGTTAAACTTGGAGGATTCATCCTCAAGAACTCTCAGATCCTCGAAGTATCAGCCACTTTCTGTCTAGCTCCTCTTTGTTTCCCAACCTGGTTAGTCACAGCTTGACCTAACATTCGAATCGATTCCCTAAACTCAGCATTCGGGACTTCTCTTTGAAGTTGCACTTCAAGTTCATTAGGTACCCGTTGCTCCTCAAAGTTCCTCCTAATAGGACAACCTCGAACAACTCTTCGTAGAGGCATGATTAACTGAAAAACATGTGCAAATACGAATTAGAAATAGACTTTATAGAGATGAACTCTATCGCACGAAATGGGTGTGAAAGAAGTGAGATAAATTCCTAAGTGTCGCAGCCTCATAATTATAGATGTGGCACGCTTCACACCAATAACTAGGACTCTAGTGACACAACTTCATAGGACTCTTGAACTCTATGCTCTGATACCAAGTTTGTCACACCCCGAGCCTACACATTTGATTTTAGTATCATTTTAGGTGTATTTTGTTATTTCTTGATGTGTGGCTAAAAACCCTCATTCTTGAGTGTGATTTAGTATATATGTGTTGATATTATTATTAGGTCTTGCTTGCTGATAGGTTAGATGTAGTTTAATAATGATTTCACCTAGTGGTTGTGGTTTAACCTAAAGGGTTTGTAGTTGCAAATACAAAGCCACCTATGTGTTTTCGGCTTGTCCAAGAGGGAGGTCGCGAAACCAAGACCACTAGACTGATGGCCTAAGGAGTGGGTCCACATGAGGTTCAGCCTGAGAGGGTGAGCCCTACTCCCATATCCTAACACTCATCTCGAAAGAGTGAGTGGGGTAAGACGTAGGCTGGTCTTCATATGGAAAATGGGTGTCCGAGAGGAACTCATTCGAAACGGGATAGGTTTCCCGAGAGGGAACTTATTTCCATTTAAAGCTTAGCCTAGTCACTATTATCTTACAAATTTCCTTGCAAAGCATGTACCCAACTACTTATCTCAACTTGTATTGCGGTCACACCCCAATAATTCTTACCCATACTTGATTTTATTGTTATTTTGTTGTTTTTACTAATTGTGACCAAACCCCCAAATCGATATTTGACACTTTTGTGTCGCCCCCTTTAATTTACTATGTTATTAACCGTTAATGTCTTTAGCTACGACTAGTTAAAGCTAAATTTTATTTTTCTATAAATTCTCAAAACCACTCCCTTGGGACACGGCCCCAACCTTTAGTTGGGTTACTATACTATTGACGATCGTAGACACTCATACCGTAGGTTAGTGTCGTTAGTCACGATAAGCGTCAAAATGGCGCCGCTGCCGGGGAGTGGTGTTATTTGAGAATTTTTAGATTAGTAGAATTTTTTTTCTTCTTAGTTGTAGTTTACTAATTTAATTTTTAGTTTTGTTCTGTTGATTGTGTAAACATTTCAGAAAGCATGAGTGTTAACTGTAGTAACGGGAGCCAGGTGGGCCATCAGGATGACATCGGCAACCTCAACGATGTCCAAGAGCCGAACATCAATAATCCACATCTCATGGGAGGTGTTGGAGCCATTCATCTACCTCCAGCAGAGGGAAATGCGATGTTCCACATAACGAGCACCATGTTGCAACTCTTGCAACTAAAGGGACTTTTCAGTGGATTAGCACATGAGGACCCACATGAGCATCTTCGAAACTTCGTAGATGTATGTGGACCATTCTCATTCAAAAACATCTCGTAGGAATTCGTTTGATTGAGGCTTTTCCCTTTTTCATTGATGGGGGAGGCGTGCAAGTGGCTAGCTAAGCTGCCACGTGACTCGATCACTTCATGGGAGGAGTTGGTCACAGCATTTAATGTGCAATTTTTCCCTCTCTCGAAGATGATCACTATTCGGGATAGCAACCAAAGCTTCAAGCATCTGAATGGAGAGCCTCTGCATGAAACTTGGCTTCGATTTAAGAAATTGGTGCTACAATGCCCAACTCATGGTCTACCTGATAATGTGCTTCTTCAATACTTTTACCAGAGTCTAGACTTGGTGAACAAAGGTGTAGCTGACCAACTCTTGCCCGGAGGCTTAATGCAGCAACCATATACAGTAGCAACTTAACTTCTTGATGGGATGACAACCATTAACAGGGCATGGTACACTCGTGAAGACCAAGTCTCACCGGTCACAATTCAGCTATCCAAGGAGCAGGTTTGAAAATATAATGAGAGAGACCAAAACATGGCCAAAATCATGACGCATCTTGACATTTTATCTAAAAATGTCATGGGGGCTGGTGCCCGTGGTGTCAATGTTTTGGGAGTCGGGGGTGCGAATCCTTAGGAGATAAAGTTTGAAGCCATGTATGACGGGGAAGTAAATTTCCTAGCTAACCAAGGCGGGGCCTACCGTTCAAACTACCCAAGGCAGAGTGGTAATCAAGGATGGGTTATAGATGAAGGCTGGAAGGATCGAGATCATGAATAGAGGGACCGTAATCCAAATTGGAAGGATGGGGAGAAGGATAGATATGTGCCTCCCTACGAGCGTTAGAAGCCCAAGGATTCAGAAGGTGGTAGGTCTAAGGATATGCTCTCGCGTATCCCAAACAAAGTTGAAGGGTCAGACAAAATGCTAAAAGGTATAAAAGAAGACGTGTCTACCCTCAGCCAGACTGTCACCTTTCATTCAATTTCAATCAAACAGTTAGACCCCCAAATGGGTCATATCTCGTCTCATCTCAATCTGAGACAACAAAGGGGTTTGCCTAGTGACACTATGGCTAACCCCAAGAGTGAGGTGTAAAGGTTAACTTGCGTCGTGTCGCAACGTTAACTAAGGCGCTGTTTGGGAGGCAACCCAAAACCATTTACTCGTTTTTCTTATCCTGATAGAATAATAGTGTGTTGTTTGTACAGATTGAGTAAGAAAAGTGCTTGAAAAGATGTATAGAGGCGAGAAATAGTTTAGTTTGGCTGATCGCTTAAGAGTTTGGCGCACCCAATCATTCCCACCATTTGATGCAATACATCTTAAAGGTTGAGTCTGTAAAACTCGGCGGAGTATGAATTTTGTCGGCGCATCGCCAATCCAAATGGTGATCTTGATAAAGACCGCCAATGCATTGCTCACCTGAAGTGAAAACTTTATTATATTCGGCGAGGACATTATATATTCAGCGTTTCGCTGAGTGATTGAGTGAGATCGACTAACATCGCCGAATGAGCAGAAACTGGACGGTCACTAGTCACAGGTTTAAAAGTTCCATTTCATTCACTTTCTTTCAATTTGTCCCTTTTCACAAACTCACACTTTAGCAGTTTTATTTCTTGCACTTTTAGAGTATTTTACGTGTCGAATTGTGCTCGAATTTGGATCACACTGCTGCCTAGCAAGCCAGTACTATCTAATTCGGCATCAAAGGTTGGTAATCAAACTCCTCAGTTATTTGATCAGACTTTTTACTCATTTTCATAATCACTGACAATAGAAAATCTCTGTTGAGTCTCTGAGTCACTAGGATTGTATTTATTATCGATTAAGACTTGATATTTTCTGCATGATTTGAGGGTCTACCACTTAACTTTACTTTGAAGTGAACTGCTAAGCGGTGAGAATAGAAGTTTCTTTGGGTCTTTGTTGAAATTGAGTTATATAAGCGTAAGTTGCACTATCTGGGGTTGCAGAGTAAAATGGTGACTCATCAAAATATCCTGTCACGACCCAAGCCTAGGGCCTAGACGTGACATGGCGAATGAGGAACCCGAAGGAACCCCAAACAAGCCTCTCAAACTTGTCATCACACTTCATCGGTCGCGGAAGTACATTCAACATTAATTAACG
>JAJOOE010006715.1:0-52727 GCA_036250405.1 Solanum raphanifolium
GTAATAGGACCTTAGTAAAGGTTAGGTGTGTCTCTGAGATTTCGGGCATAGGCTGGGGGGTACTTATGCATTTTCCCTATGCAAAATTGAACAAAAATGTTCTCAACTAATAGTTTGATCTAAAAATGTTCTTGTCGCCAATAGTTTGGTAAAAACATGTCTCTATTGTTACTTAATGAGTTGAAAATACTTTTTTTTTCTAAATAAATATTATTTATTTTCTTTTCATAAACACATTCTAATATTACTAATAATAATTTTGTTTATTTTCATACTTCAAGTCAAAAAAGATTTAGAAATACAACTATTTTCTATTGTTTAGATTTTTTTTTTATGTTTATCGAAATGAAACTAATGATACGGTTACTATGATCTTATATATATGTCATATATTATTGGTTAAAAAGGTACATGTAGTTATTCTATTTTTATTGATAATATGAAATTAAGAAAGAAAAAATGATTTATTCCTACTTATTTACTAAGTGATTTTAAAAGGAAAAAAAACAAGAATATGATCTTTTAAAAGTAATATTGTTATTAGGAATAAAATGTGTTTAAGAAGAAAAGAAATAGTAATGTATTTATTAGGAAAATGAAAATTTTGACACATTAAATAATAATAAGGGAATTTTTTAACAACATTCTTGATAGCATAAGAACTTTTAGATCAAACTATTAACTAAAGACATTTTTGATCATTTTCACATAATTGAGGGATATTTTTAATCCTTTTTCTATAATTAATAGTTTTTATGGTGCAAAAGTTAATTAATTAATTAATACTATTCAATAAAGGGGTTGACCAATTTTTAGTAGTTTTTCTATTATTTATATATATATAGAAATGTGAAGCTCTGGACGACCAATGACAGTTTTATCAATTTAATAAAATCACAAGCTTAATTTAAGTGTACATTGTGCATGAGTATTGAACATTCCAGAAAAATCAGCCAAAAGTTATGTAATGCTCAATGTATCCACCATTAACTTGTGGATTCCAATCGTCACACATGTACCAACACATTGGGAGGAGTAAAAGAAATCAATGCAAAATTAAAACATGGACCCCATTGTTTGATTCACTTCAAAAGTCTATACATTCTTGACCATATATTTTCTTTAAAAATAATAATTAATTTCTCATTTTATTTTGTATATACATATTAGAGTGTTATTCATTCGAATTCATATTTATTTTTGAATGTAATTATCACTTTTAATGAGATTTTTCTCATATTTAAAATTTAAATTCGAGGCCTTTTAATCATTTCCTTTCTTAATGTGGTTCGGTCATGAAAATATAGTTTTTGTTTTATTAAAAAAATGTATAGTTAAAGTCGTGTTTGTCAAATTTTATATAAAAAAATATAAATATATTTCAAAAATGCATAATACAAAAATATGTATTTAACCATGTGTCCTACTTGACGTCCTACACGGCGATACAATTCATGTCCTATGCGACATTCTATGTGGCGTCCTACGTGAATTATGTCTCGTAGGACACGTGTGTCTACTTGTTCAACTTTATATAAGTTTAAATGCTAACATATGCACACTCGAAGTTAAATGTCATAGATGTTAAGTGAGGTCAAGTTAAAAGACATATTTATATATTATATCTTTTTAAGTACGGTCTACATTCCTCATTTTCTAAAAAATACTTGACTAATTTACTTGAGACATACAACCAAATTGCACTAAAAGAGTCATATATCAAAATAAATAATCGTATAATGTCATAGATTATGTCTCATATAAGAACTACTACATACTGTTACAAAAAAAAATCCAATTTTTTTTTTTAAAATTAAGTTGAATTTGTGTTAAGTTATTGATTTTGCAAATAATATTTGATTATTTGAATATGTTTTTTCTAAAAATAAAATAAAATATGATATATAATTAAAATGGAGCCATTTTTATAAAAAATAATAATTTAGGATAAAATTTGAAAAAAATATAGTTAAAGTATTAAAAAAGTTTTGAATGTTTTTCAAATTTCAAATATAACTTTAAGTTATATTTGTAATTTTATAATCTGTCGTTGATTTTCAAATAAATAAAGTGAAATAAAAAGATTATCTATTTCTTTGTGTTAATTTATTTTCATATTTATAAAAAATAAATAATCAAATATAATATTTATTATCTTAAGAAATAAGATATAATTTAATGTGAAAAGTCATAATGTGGTTAAGAAAAAGTAGAACACAAATGAGTAAATAAGATTAATTCACTCAAATTGTTTGTTGAATTATTATCATTAGATGAGTAAAAAAAACCACTAAATTTAAATTAACTTCTTAATTTGAATGTGTATGTTTGGCAGTCTGTTAAAATAACCATTGGATCATATGATATTGTAGTGTTAATTAAGACAATTTAAATAAATTCTATTATTTGATAATAATAATAATATTTTATTATAAAGTGTGATTTTTATTATCATTTTATTATCGTTTTTATTAGAAAAAATATTGATGACAATTTTTCTTTTCAAAAAACTAATTAAATACTTATAATACATTGGAACCGCTAATATATTTAAGATTGTAAATTGTAATATTGAGCCCATTAACGGACCTTCCATTTTAAAAGAAGGTAAAACTGCATACTTATATATAGGTGGATCGAGTTTTATTTTTTCAATTTCAGAATATAAACTCTTTAATAAAAACTTGAATGAATTTATTTTTAGTATTAAAATTGTGAAGGATTTGTTGGCCGGTGGAACGGATACATCAGCAACAACAGTTGAATGGGCATTTCAAGAACTCGTGAGGAACCCGAATATGATAAAAAAGGCACATGAAGAACTTGATAGAACAATAGGTAAAGGAAGATGGGTAGAAGAGGAGGACTTATCCCAACTACCTTATATAGAAGCTATAATCAAAGAGACATATAGGCTGCATCCGTTAACTCCGTTAATCCCTCCGCATTACTCCATAGAAGAATGCAATGTTGTTGGTTATGACATACCAAAAGGGACAATGGTATTTGTAAACATATGGTCCTTAGGAAGAAATCCTAATTACTGGGATAGGCCACAAGAGTTTATTCCCGAAAGATTCTTAGAAAATGACATTAACATAAAGGGAAAAAACTTCACAATGTTGCCATTTGGTTCCGGAAGAAGGAGGTGCCCTGGGTACAACTTAGGGATCAAGCTTGTGGGGACAACCTTGGCTAACTTGTTGCATGGATTCCATTGGAGATTAACAGGTGACATAAATCCAGAAGAAATAAACATGAAAGAGATATATGGATTGACTACACACCCAGAAAAACCGATATCTATGATCATGGAACCAAGATTTCCTCTCCATCTTTATTAGTACCACTTTCTTGGGATCCTATCAAGCCATAATTTACATTGGTTACTTTCACTTCTTATTGTAAAATTTATGTATAAATAAATGATCACTACAACATTTTCGGCTTACGGCCACACTAAATCTAGACAACGCTTGTAAAGTGTTGCCCAAGTTTTTAACTTTTGGCTTCGATAATATTGGCAACACTTGTAAAGCGTACTCTTTAATGGTATAGGCTACACTTTATAAGCGTTGTTACATTATGATATAATCGGCAACAACTATTTGCATATATGGCCACACCTTTAAAGTGTGCTATTTTTATAATTGTAAAAATAACACATTAGAAGTTTGGCATTAAAAGTTTTCACTAAAATAATATATTTCCTCCAACATTTTCAAGTCATCCCGCTCCAATTTTTATTTGGGAAAAAAAATTGAAGTCATAAAACATAGCCTTTCAACTCTTAGGTAAAGCTTTGCCCAAATCAGAAAAAAAATCCCAATTTCTTGAAGAAGAATAACGCCTTAGCTCCAAATCTGAAATTTTTCACCAAGCAAATTGAATAATTGAAGAGTGGTTTCAAAATTAAAAGGTATTTCTTCATCAATACATAAAGTACAGATTTTTCTCAAAGCAAATTGAAGAATGGTTTCAAAATTTCATTCTTTCATCTTTGACATACGAAAATTCCTGATGATTTTTTGATTTTTCACCAATGACAGAACAAGATGCTTCAATTTAGAAGATGATTTCTTAAAGCTTCATCACAATTAAAGGATTTTTTTGGAATAGAGTTTATCAGGTAAATATTTCTATCTTTAAAAGTCAAAATTTATGGCATCTGGGTTTATTGCTTGCATGTGGTTACATATTTAGCTTTAGGGTTTTGATATTCTTGTGTTTGTTGATACGATTTTTTATTTTATTTTTGGGAGTCTAGCTTGTAGTTCTATTACCCACATCAGTTGATTCTTTGCCCAATGCATTCATCACTAAATAAGTATGAGAATTTCTTTTTTATTAGACTGATAAGCTGATTAGGGCTAAAATCGTCGACGATAATGTAGGTTTCATGTAAATTTTTTAAGCATTATGTTTTTGTTGCTTCGCCTTTATTAGTTTTTGAAGCTACAAACTTCTTAGATTGACTAGAAGAGATTCTATCGGTAAGAAAAAAGGAGAACATAACAATCAAGACTAAATCACTAAGATAGTAGGCGTTGTTTACCGAAGACTAGAAAACTGACTGCAATATTGTCTGGTAATAATGATTGATTCTTGGTTTGCCGAAAGAATTTTATAAAATTGGACAACAGTACCAGGGTGTCTAACATTGTTGTCAAAAATGTGTACACTTGCAAAAATACTTGTGAGACACGAAAAATAGGAAAGAAAACATTACATATTATATATATTGGAGTGTCCTTGCTAGGTGAAGCTTTAGTATCTCTTGCTATGACAGGTGATGATTTGCGTATGACGCTGTTATACCTTGAAAATAGAGGTAGGATGTGATGTTTCTGCTTACTTTTTCTCTTATAGTTATACTCTTGTTTCTTAAAATCCAAGCCATTGTATATGATCTTCCTCTTAGTTTCCTCATCCTCCTCTTCTGACAGCCTATGTCTAGAATTTTATATTTAATAACCAGTCTTATTTGCTATGGAAATTTTAAGTGATATTTGATCTATCATATGGAGAGCAAACTGAGGATGAGTTATACTATTATGTAATGACACATGGAAGATGATAGACCCTATAGTGTCATAATAATGAAGGACGAGATATGCTACAGTTTAATAGTTCTCAATTACCCTATAAAATTCTCAATATAGTATGCAGGGGACGGGTGGGAAGAAAACTCTAACATCTGCTTTCCTTAATCTAGAAGTAGCTAAGGGTACATATCATGTTGCATGCAATCCATGATTGTGAGGTCAGTACCTATGAATTGGTAATTCCGGGTGGTGTCTTTGTTTGATTAGTGTTATTAAAAGCGAGAGCTTCTTTGCTTAAAGCGAAAAGCAAGGCGAAGCGAAGCTGTATCACTTTTTTCAGTGAAGTGAAGCTGTGGTAAAAGAGCGAGCGCTTCTGGGATTTTTTGCAGTGAAGCGAAGCTGTGGTAAAAGAGCGAGCGCTTCAGTCCCAGAAACGAAAAGTGAGACTTCAGTAAAAGCGAGAAAAAGTTCACTTTTCTCATTAAGCGAGGTTTACTGTAACTAGTTTTTCTTTAGTTTCGTAACACTTCGCGCCTTCTTTTCAAACATTTTCCTCTATTTCACTTCTATTGCTGTGACACTCTTTCAAGCGACTGCAAGTTAAGATTTTCATCTCTTCTTTATTTTTCTGTTTCTCTGGCTACAATTTTTTTCAACTTGCAGTCTGCAATTTCCCTTGTTATATATATTTTTTTTGATTTGCAATATAATCTTCTCTGCTTTTTTCTTTCAGTTTTGCAATTTTTTCTCTGCTTTGTATATCTTTCTCTGTTATGCTCTGTTTTTGGTCCATATTCTGCAATTTTTCCCTTTATTTTATAGTGTTTTTTGTCTCTGTTTTCACTGTTTTGTTTTTTGGTAGTAAATTATATTTACATTTCTATTTAAGAATTGAAAGATTTGCTAAATATGTTATTTCTATTGTGTTCTTGGTTATTTATCTATGCATATTTGATATTTTTGTTTTTGTACTAAATAGCGCTTTAGTTGAAAAAAGCATGCGCTTCGCTATATGCTTCCCGCTTTGGTGAACCGAGTCCATGTCTCTTTTTTTAGCTTCTCGCTCTCCAAAACATTGTGTTTGATAATTTTCATCCTCTCTACTCTTTCACTCTAGCAGTCTAGATTTAAACACTTATCCATGTCGCTAATAATTCTCTTAAGACTTATGTCTATTTAATGTAGCATCCTCAGTCCAAGGAATGTTGTGGTAATGTTCTGTTAAAAGTGTAGCTAATTAACCCCCACCTGCTTCAACTCCAGTCTAGTATTAGGAGTGACCTTATGCCCCTCCTTTTTTCTTTTTCGTTTTTAGTTTGATAACGAGTGACCTTATGTCTCTCTTTTTCCCCTCGTAAGTTATAGATCCCCATGTTTGCTATAAATTTATTTGTAATCTCGTGATGAAGAACTGTTCGCTCACTATGTTGCATTACTCACACTCCCATATTTTACCATTCCTAAGCTCATACTGATGATTATCTCGATACATTGGAATGAATCTCTTTAATTTGCTTTCATATATGAAGTTATTGTTAAGAACATTTTGTTTCTGTTTATTGTTCATAATTAATGTTGAAAATATTTGTTTCAGCTTATTGTCCATCCAACTCTTTTTGAGAATAGCATTTGTCACTATATCATGTTTTTTTCATACTTAAAACCTGTATGATTCATATAGTTAAGGCAATAATCAAGAGGGACTTTAGAGATAATGACTTCTTTTCTTTTTGGATAAGGAGAGACCGTACATATAAGTAGACGTTACAAAGTAATTTTCTTGTATATGCTTTGTGTAAATTTAAATTACTTGGTATTAATAATTATTTAGTGTAACACCCCGCTACTAGAAATACTTGGAATTAGAAAGAAGTCGTTTTTAGAAATAATCAAATTTGGAAAGTTTGACAAAGTTAAGTTATATATGCATTTTGGGTCAACTTCAAATGACAATAACTCTTAGCTCAGGAAGAGTTAGGTATGCTACAAGATACAGTAGGAAATATATTTGAATTATCTTTCCAATGCCACCGAGTTTGCTTAGTTTCGAGTTCGTATGAGGGAGAAATGCCTATTTGAAGTTGGGTTGTCTAGATAAGGAAAGTAAAAACCAGATTTTAGAAGGGTATTGTGGTTTTCTCCCTACCCAATTATTTAATTTCATTTTTGGTATTTAAGTTGGGGTCTACACTGATTTGTTTCAGTTTACGCTTCATAAAAAAAAGTTAGCTGTTTTGAGAGAAGAGAACAGAAGAGGAAAAAAGAGGAGAAAAAGCAAGGATTCGTCGATTTCTTGAGGAATTGAGTGCGGATTTCACCAATTCAATCCTACAAGGTATGTGAGTTCACATAGCATTGGGTTCGTTCACCCACGCGCCAAAACTTGTTTATTTCAATATGATTTTCATACTAAAAGAATGAAACTTTGATGTTCTTGAGTTGTATTCTTGAATTGCTTTCATTCTTGAATTTGGGATGAGATTGATGAGTTCTTGAGGGTTTAAGGTCGATTGTTAAAGTTGTTTTGATTTAGATTCTTGTGTACATATACTGGGTATCTGAATCTAAAGATAATTTGATAAAAAGAACGGAGTTTAGGCAAATTAGGGTTAGAAAATGAAGAAGGAAAAAGTTAGGCAAATCTGGTGCCCCAGTCCACGTCGTGAACCTGCCCCACCTTTTCCCAGAATTCTTCTCCGCGTCGCGGAGTGGTCACGGACCGTTCTGCCTCAAAAAAAATTTCGCGACCAAATATTTAAATGCATCTCCGCGTCGTGGACTTCAGACAACGATTTCTTGATCGTTTCTCATGTTTAACTATCTAAAAACACTCATAAACATCATGCGATCTTTCCTATCACAAATCACAATCCTTGAATCCATAAATTCAAATTCAAGGAAAGTTAAGAGCCAAATCAAGAGAAGTTGATAGAGTCTTCCAAAAGACTTACAAATGTTTTAACTTTGTTTTAAGACCTGAGTTTTAAGTTGAGTAAAGAGTAAATATTGAAGTTCATTTCTTCAAAAGAGTATATCGGGACTATGTATTCCCAAAGAGTAAAATATTTTCACATTTAAATAAGAAATGAAACTGAGATTTCCAAAAGATCCTTTGAGCTAGTTTTCAGTAACGAGTAAATGCTTTTACAATTAAGCAAGACAGGAAACACTGATTTCCAAGAGAGACTTCAGGCTAGATTTTGAGTAATTATCTCAAACCACAAAGTTATGTTTTTAAACATAAGAGCTAGTATCATATTTTGGGAGTAGTATTGAGCACCGATATGAGGGAGAGTTCAGACAACTCCCAACCCCCATAAACTATGTAGCCACCATGGGTAGTAAAAGGGTCATACTTTTTAGATGATTCCTTAGTGCTTTTTAGCATAGACTAGTGGATCCACTTAGTAGTCAGGTTTATACCCTTGGCAAGGTATAGGACGGCCCTGGCAGCGTAAGGCAAAACACTGTATCATCATAATAGCTCTTAAGTGATGGTTGTCGGTTAGAGAAACTCCCACAACAGTATTTTGTATTCTTATATACACAAAGTTAATTGTATTTTTATATACATTTAGAATTTATATTGTATCTTTGCATACATTCATAGTTACTATTGTATTTCTAAATACACATAGTTGTTATCCATGTTTTAAAAGTTTTTCTTTATATTGCATTTATTTTGTTGTTTTATATTGAAATGAGTTAAGTTGAGTTTAGTTGAGCTCAGGTATGTTCATTAAGTTTCTTTCAAGCTTATGTCTTGTTTTAGAATTCCCCTCTCATGCTCGTACATTCAATGTACTGACGCCATTTGGCCTGCATTATTTTTATGATGCAGATACAGTTAACTAGGATCAGCATCCAACACTTCGTTGATCCAGTTGAGTATTCAGAGTCCTGTGGTGGGCCTACTTGCTTTCCAGAGGATCCCTATTTGTATTGCTTTAGTAGTTTTCAGTTGTTAGGATGATCGGGGGGTCTTGTCCCGACATCCATCTCAGTTATTAGAGGCTTCATAGACAGATAGTTAGTTCATTTGTCATTATATTGTTATTGGCTTATGTTGAACTTTAAGTTGCCACCTTGGCTAAGTCAAATGTTATTTAATACATTCTAAGTTATCTATTGAGCAGTTCAGTTTACTTTTTAAAGTATTTTAGCATGAGTAAGTCTTTCGCTAAGAGTTAAGCCAGGACAAGGGTCTGCTTGGGGCCAACAATGGTTCTCGAGTGCTAGTCCTGCCCAGGGTATAGGCTCGGGGCGTGACAAACTTGGTATTAGAGTACAGAGTTCAAGAGTCCCAAGGAGTCTATGAAGTCGTGTCAGTAGAGTCCTAGTTATCGGTGTGAAGCGCACCACATCTATAATTAGGAGGCTGTAACATTTTAGGAACTATCTCACTTCTTTCGTACTCATTTCGTGCGATAGAGTTCATCTCTATACAATTTCTTTCTAACTCGTGCTTACGCGTAACTGATTTTGAAATTGGGCTATGTTTAAGGAGGCCTTCTTGGGCATTTCTTTCCCTGAGAACTGAGAGAAGCAAAGGTACGAGAGTTCCTCACTCTTAGGCAGTAGTCTATGAGTGTTCATGAATACAACCTGGAGTTCACACAACTTTCCCGGTATGCTTTGAAGATAGTTGTTGACATGAGGAGTAGGATGAGTTTATTTGTTCCTGGGTTGTCTCGCCTGTCAAGCAAGGAAGGCAAGGCAACTATGATATAGGGGATATGGACATAGCAAGGCTAATGATCCATGTGCAACAAGTTAAGGAGGACAAGCTGAGGGATAAAGAAGAGTTTAAGAATAAGAGGGATAAGACATCAGGGAATGATTTCGGACAATAAAAGAGTAATGCGAACCGGTCTTCCTTCTAACAGAAACAAAAGGGACCTGCTCCATCATCTGCTAGTGCTCCTGCACCAAAGAACAAAAGTGAGTACAATAGTCAGAATTTCAAATCTAAACCTGCCCATTCTTAAGGTAGTATGGCAAAAGGGGGTAGTAAGCCTCCTGCATGTGCTAAGTGTAGTAGGAGCCACTTAGGGATGTGTCGTGATGGCTCTACTGGTTGCTTCAAGTGTGGTCAAGATGGTCATTTTATAAGAGAGTGTCTTAACAACAAGCAGGGTAGTGGTAATAGGGGCAATAGAACCCAGTCTTCTTCAGTTGCTCAGCCAGACAGAGCTGCATCTAGAGGGGCAGGCAGAGGAGGATCAAACCGTATTTATGCCATCACTAGTTGCCAAGAGCAAGAGGATTCTCCAAATGTTGTCACTGGTATGATTCAAGTCTTTAACTTTGATATTTATGCTTTACTATATCCTGGAGTGAGTTTATCTTTTGTAACTCCATATGTTGCGGTGAATTTTGATGTTCTTCCTGAGCAACTTCTTGAGCCCTTCAGTGTTTCTACACCTGTTGGTGAGTCTATTTTAGTTGAGAGAGTCTATCGTGATTGTACAATTTCCGTCAATCACAAGAGTACCATGGCTGACTTAGTTGAGTTAGATATGGTAGATTTTGATGTCATTTTAGGTATGGACTGCTTCATGCCTGTTATGCATCAATAGATTATAGAACTCGAGTAGTCAAGTTTCAGTTTCCCAGTGAACCAGTTATAAACTGGAAGAGCAGTTTAGCAGTGCCTAAGGGTAATTTTATTTCGTACCTTAAGGTAAGAAAGTTAGTTTCCAAAGGGTGTATCTATCACTTAGTCCGAGTTAATGACTTTAGTGTTGAGATACCTCATATTCAGTTAGTTCCAGTAGTAAAAGAGTTTCCAGATGATCTTCTCGGAGTCCCTTCTGAGAGAGAAATAGACTTTGATATAGATATTCTTCTCGATACTTGTCTTATATCTATTCCGCCATATAGGATGACACCAGCAGAGTTGAAAGAGCAGTTGAAAGATCTCCTCGAGAAAGGTTTCATTCGACCAAGTGTCTCACCTTGCAGAGCTCCGGTCTTATTTGTGAGGAAAAATGATGGTTCCCTTAGGATGTGTATAGATTACCGTTAGTTGAACAAGATTACCATCAAGAATAAGTATCCTCTTCCGAGAATTGATGATCTTTTCGATCAACTTTAGGGTGACTCATGTTTTTCTAAGATAGACCTCAGATCAGGCTATCATCAGTTAATAGTAAGGGAATATGATATTCCAACGACAGCTTTGAGGACCCGTTATTGTCATTATGAGTTTCTTGTTATGTCGTTCGGTTTAACTAATGCACTTTCAATGTTCATGGACCCTATGAATAGAGTATTCAAGCCTTATTTAGATATGTTTGTTATCGTATTTATTGATGACATTCTAATCTATTCGAGGAATGAGGAAGATCATGTTAGCCATCTCAGAATAGTTCTCCAAACTCTAAAGGATAAGGAGTTATATGCTAAGTTCTCTAAATGTGAATTTTGGCTTGAGTCTGTGGCATTCTTAGGCCATATTATTTTCGGTGATGGAATTAAAGTTGACACTCAAAAAATAGAGGCAGTGCAGAATTGGCATAGACCCACATCTTCGACTGATATTAAGAGTTTCTTGGGGTTGGATGGATATTATAGAAGGTTCGTAGAGGGGTTATCATCTATTTCATCCCCTTTGACTAAGTTGACTTAGAAGACAATTAAGTTTCAATGGTCTGAAGCTTGTGAGAAGAGCTTTCAGGAATTGAAAAAACGATTGACTACTGCCCCAGTGTTGCCCTTACCAGAAGGTACACATGGTTTTGTGGTATATTGTGATGCATCCAGAGTTGGTTTGGGTTGTGTGTTAATGCAACATGACAAAGTTGTAGCTTATGCCTCCTAACAACTTATGGTTCACGAGAGGAACTACCCAACCCATGATCTAGAGTTGGCTGCAGTAGTATTTGCTTGAAAATATGGCATCATTATATGTATGGTGTTCATGTGGATGTGATCACCGATCACAAGAGTCTCCATTATGTGTTTAGTCAGAAAGAGATTAATCTCAGACATCGAAGGTGGTTAGAGTTACTTAAGGATTATGACATGAGTATTCTTTATCACCTAGGTAAGGCTAATGTTGTTGCTGATGCCTTGAGTAGAATGTCTACGGGTAGTACCACCCATTTTGAGGAAGATAAGAAAGAGTTAGCAAAATAATGTGGATAGACTTGCACGATTAGGAGTTCGACTAATTGATTCCACAGAAGGAGGAGAAGTGGTGATGAATGGGGATGAATCATCATTAGTGGTAGAAGTGAAAGAGAAACAAGAACAAGATCCTATTTTGCTTGAATTGAAGGTAAATGTTCATAAGAAAAAAGTAATGGCTTTTGAACAAGGGGGATATGTTGTATTGAGGTATCAAGGTAGATTGTGTGTACCAAGGGTGGATGAACTTCAAGAAAGGATTATGGAGGAAGCTCATAGCTCCAGATATTTAATCTATCCGGGTTCCACAAAGATGTATCGTGATTCAAGAAAGGTCGAAAATAGCGCAGAGTCGTCAGAAATCCTACACAGATGTTAGGAGAAGGGACTTAGAGTTTGAAGTAGATAATTGGGTTTATTTGAAAGTTTCACCCATGAAGGGTGTTATGAGATTTGGTAAGAAAGGGAAACTTAGTTCCCGGTATATTGGTCCTTATAGAATATCCAAGAGGATTGGCAACGTATCTTATGAGTTAGAGCTACCACAAGATTTAGCAGCTGTTCATCCAATATTCCATATTTCTATGCTTAAAAAGTGAATAGACGATCCTTCATTGATCATACCAACTGATGATATTGGTATTAAGGACAACTTGTCTTATGAGGAGATTCCTGTTCAGATTCTAGACAGCCAGGTTCGCAAGTTGAGGACTAAGGAAGTAGCATTAGTCAAAGTTTTTTGGAGAAATCAGTTTGTTGAGGAAGCTACTTGGGAAGTTGAGGAAGATATGTAGAAGAGATACCCATATCTCTTCGAATCCGGAGGAGTTCCAAATTAAAGTACTAATCCTTTTCTTCGCATTTATTTTAAATTGGCCTGTTATATTTACATTTTCCTTGTTGGGTGGGGGAGATATTGTAAGACCCCGCTACTAGAAAGAATTGGAATTAGAAAGAAACCGTTTATGGAAATAATCAAATTTGGAAAGTTTGACAAAGTTAAGTTATATATGAGTTTTGGGTCAACTTCAAATGACCATAACTCCTAGCTCAGGATGATTTAGCTGTACTACAAGATACTGTAGGAACGATCTTTGAATTATATTTCTAACTCCGCCGAGTTTGCTCAGTTTCGAGTTCGTATGAGAGAGATATGCCCATTTGTAGTTGGGCTGTCTAGATAAGGAAAGTCAAAATCGGATTTTAGAAGGGTATTGTGGTCTTTTCTCTACACAATTACTTAATTTTGATTTTGGTATTTAAGTTGGGGTCTAAACTGATTTGTTTCAGTTTACGCTTTATAAAAAAGAGTTAAGGTTTTGAGAGAAGAGAAAAGAAGAGGAGAAAAAAGGAGAAGAAGCAAGGATTCGTCGATTCTTGAGGAATTGAGTGCGGATTTCACCAAGGATTCAATCCTACAAGGTATGTGAGTTCACATAGAGTTGGGTTCGTTCAACCATGCGCCAAACATGTTTATTTCAGTATGATTTTCATCCTAAAAGATTAAGACTTTGATGTTCTTGAGTTGTGTTCTTGAATTGCTTTCGTTCTTGAATTTGGGATGAGGTTTAGGAGTTCTTGAGAGTTTAAGGTCGATTGTTAGAGTTGTTTTGAGCTAGATTCTTTTGTACATACACTGGGTATCTGAATCTAAAGAGAATTTGAGAAAAAGGACCAAGTTTAGGCGAATTGGGGTTAGAAAACGAAGAAGTAAAAAGTCGGGCAAATCTGGTGCCCTAGTCCGCGTCGCGGACCTGCCCTACCTTTTTCCAAAATTGTTCTCTGCGTCGTGGAGTGGTCATGGACCTTTCTGCCTCAAAACTTATTTCGTGACCAAATATATAAATGCATCTCCACGTCGCGGACTTGCTTCCACACAGTGATTTCTTGATCGTTTCTCATGTTTAACTATCTAAAAACACTCCTAAACATCATGAGATCTTTCCTATCATAATCCTGGAATCCATAAATTCAAATTCAAGGAAAGTTAAGAGCCAAGTCAAGATAAATTCATAGAGTCTTCCGAAAGTCTTTTACAAATGTTTTAACTTTGTTTTAAGACCTGAGTTTTTAGTTGAGTAAAGAGTAAAGATTGAAGTTCATTTCTTCAAAAGAGTATATAAGGACTATGTATTCCCAAAGAGTAAAATGTTTTCACATTTAAACAAGAAAGGAAATTGATATTTCCAAAAGAGCCTCTGAGCTATTTTTTAGTAAAGAGTAAATGCTTTCACAATTAAGCAAGAGAGGAAACACTGATTTTCAAGAGAGCCTTCAGGCTAGTTTTTGAGTAATTATCTCAAACCACAGAGTTATGTTTTTAAACATAAGAGCTAGTATCATATTTTGGGAGTAGTATTGAGCACCGATATGAGGGAGAGTTCAGACAACTCCCAACCCCCATAAACCATGTAGCCACCATGGGTAGAAAAAGAGTTATACTTTTTAGATGATTCCTTAGTGCTTTATAGCATAGACTAGTGGATCCACTTAGTAGTCAGGTTCTATACCCTTGGCAAGGTATAGGACGGCCTTGGCAGCGTGAGGCAAAACGTTGTATCATCACAATAACTCTTAAGTGATGGTTGTCGGTTAGAGAAACTCCCACAACAATATTTTGTATTTTTATATACACAGAGTTTATTGTATTTTTATATACATTCAAAGTTTATATTATATCTTTGCATACATTCAGAGTTACTATTACATTTCTAAATACACAGAGTTGTTATCCAGGTTTTAAAAGTTTTCTTTATATTAATTAAGTTGAGTTGAGCCCAAGTATGTTCTTTCTGTTCCTTTCAAGCTTATGTCTTGTTTTAGAGTTCCCCTCGCATGCTCATACATTCAATGTACTGGCACTATTTGACCTGCATCATTTTTATGACGTAGATACTAGTAACTAGGATCAACATCGAGCGCTTCATTGATCAAGTTGAGCATTCACAGTCTTGTGGTGAGCCTCCTTGCTTTCCGGAGGATCCCTATTTATATTGCTTTAGTAGTTTTCAGTTGTTAGGATGATCAAGGGGGTCTTGTCCCGACATCCATCTCAGTTATTAGAGGCTTCATAGACAGTTAGTTAGTTCATTTGTCATTATCTTATTATTGGTTTATGTTGAACTTTGAGTTGCCACCTTGGCTAAGTCGAATGCTATTTAATACATTCTAAGTTATCTATTGAGCAGTTCAATTTACTTTTTAAAGAATTTTATCATGTGTAAGTCTTCCGCTAAGAGTTAAGCTAGGCCAAGGGTCCCGCTTGGGGCCAATAATGGTTCTCGAGTGCCAGTCCCGCCCAGGGTGTAGGCTTGGGGCGTGACAGCTAGGCAGAGGTAAGTAGCATGAAGTGAATATTTATGGAAATTTGAACAAGTTTTTAGCATTCATTCTACCTAAGCAGTGTAAATTTGTTAGTTTACTGAATGGACACCTATCATATAATTAAGTAAAGGAAAGTAACATGAGCTACAAAATTTAGGAAATTTGAACAAGTTGATGGACTATTTTCGTGAGAGGATGCTATTTTTTGGTGTTTTTATCAACTTTCTTTGAATTGTAGCTCACATAGGCTTCTCGAACAGTGAATGACATAGCCTAGTTCAATCCAACAATAGTAAGAACATGCACCAAAGGTCAGTTGCTACTGCATAATAAAGGATCTGGTGGTTGACACTATCTGAATTGGATTGGCACATAAAAAAACTATTGGCTAACTGGAAGTGAAGTTCCCTGTTATCCTTTGCCAACACAAAGTTAAATGACTTATGATGAATTTCCTTGACAAAAGGCTGGTTATTTCTCCATGTATTACTTGCTGCATCTTTTACCAATGTCATGCACATGCAGTGATAAATCAATTCTTCGTCGATGTCTCTGAATTATTTGCTAAGAAAATTTGTTAGATCTTTTTAGTTCTTGATCTCTATCACAAGATTATTGATTTGTTGGGAGAGGGTGATAATTTTATTTTAAAATGCTTGAGTCACTGGACGGTTTGCTCGGAAGGCATGTCAATTAAAGTTAACTTAATGAATCATAAACTCATTTTAGGTGGACATAAAGCAGTACTTATATTTAATATGGATGTCAATTTTATTCAATAGGTTGAACTTCAGAATCGCCAAAATTTTGGGGAAACAACTAATGATGCGTTTAGGACAGTGTTTGGAAAGGAGTAGCCTGGTCGACTTAGGTGCTATGGTAGATCAGTCATAAAAATTTCTTTAAAGAAAGATGAGGAAACTAACAAGCTAAAATAAAAGCATGCCAATGAAATCACTTCTGTAAAAGAAGAAATGAATGAAATGAGAGAAGAAATGTGACATTTATTTAGTCAATTGCTGTAAAACAACCCTGGATTGAATGTTCAAGTTATACCAGGGTGTGTCGGATCTAACCTTGCTTAACCTGATGATGCAAGTAGTGCACAAGCTGTAAGAGGCCAAAATCTTCCATATTCTTCTGGGTCAACTCATGATTCGGTTCTTCAAAAGGTATTTTCTGTTTCACATTCACAAGAAACTTAAATGCCTTTATATTATGAGTTAAAACAAGTTTAATACATGTTTATTTTTGTGAACAATAAGTTAGCTAATTAGTGTCTTGAAGATTGTATTATGGGATTGTAAATCTGTGATAATTGGCTAATCAACCCTCTCTGTTTCTTTGGAAGTCCTTTTTTTCCTCTATGATAGTAGGCAAGTTGACTAATTATTTCCCGAAGTTGATTCAGTTAATGAGACTAAGGTGTATGCATAAATAGAGCCAGTTATACTTGTGCTCAATTTTCTGATGATTCACTCATTTTCTTTTGTAAAAAGAGAACCAGTATTGCCTTCCTTGTTGCTTCCAGTTACATGTTGCTGCGTGATTTTTGAGGTTGTTTGGTTTTGATTGTCTTTCTTCTCGAGATAGGCTGAAAGTCATCCATCATATAGTTATCAACTCTTTGGTCTTTGTGATTTTTTTTTAGCTTATTCTTCCTTTTGAGCATTGATTATATTATCATTGGCTTTGTTTCTATAATGGTTCATCAGATGACCTTGCATTTTGCCTTCCTTGTTGCTGCCAATAACATGTTGTTGCGTGATTTCTGAGGTTGTTTGGTTTTGATTGTCTTCCTTCTCGAGGCAGGGTGCAACTCATCCATCATATCCTTATCAACTCTTTGGTCTTTGATTTTTTTAGGTTGTTCTTCCTTTTGAGCACTGATTGTATTATCACTGGCTTTGTTTCTACAATGGTTCATCAAATGACCTTGCATTTTGCTTTCCTTGTTGTTGCCATTAACATGTTTCTGCCTGATTTCTGAGGTTGTTTGGTTTTGATTGTCTTCCTTCTCGATACATATTGAATGCCATCCATCATATCCTTATCAACTCTTTAGTCTTTGATTTTTTTAGCTTGATCTTCCTTGTGAGCATTGATTTTATCATCGCTGGCTTTGTTTCTACAATGGTTCAACAGATGATTCTAACATTTTTCTGTTAGAACATGGTTTCTTTCTAATGTCTTGTCACTGATATCTATTACATATGAACATGCAATCTGATTACATTCAATTTGTTTAACAAGGATTCTCTTTAATTTTTAATTTCTTTTTGAATGTGTAGGGAAATGCGGATGATTGAATTTGAATGGCAATACTGATCAAAGAGTTTTTGAAGTATATACTTAAGTTTGAATACATTTGATTTTGTGGATTTCATTGAAATTACACATCTTTAAAATAATGTTTTTTATGTATGAGTAATACAAGGCATTATTTTTTGACGTTATTGCAAATCAGTCCATTGGAATTATGTACTGTATTAATTAAATAAAAGCTGAGATTATATATAAATTATGTATAATGTGATCAGTGAATATACCCAAAAATAATTTCTCAAGAAGAAATTGTGGCATATAAATAATTTATAGCCAACACTGCCTCACTTTAAAAGTGTAGCCATAGGCACGTCCATTGTGTAGCTTATTAATTGTATAAATTGTCGTATGTACATTAGCAAATGCTACACTTTAAACTATTGTTGTACAGAATCTATAAAATGCTACACTTCAAAAATGTGGCCAGTAAATAAGAAAAGGTCACTCTTAAAAAGTGTGGTCGTATGAAATTGAAGTGTAGCTATATGAAGTATTGCAAAGAGTGGCTAATGTACCTTATTGGCCACGCTTTTAAAGCGTAGCAGATTAGGCAACACTTAAAACCTAAAGTCAAAGGTTATGCTTCTTTAGTCCAACCCTGCAAAAGAATTGTCTAAAGTCAAAAAGTGTGGCCTATGATAAAAAGCAACACTTTTTGATAGTTTTGGCCACAGTTTGTTGGGGTGGCTAAAAGAATAAAATGTTGTAGTGGATTTTGTTTCATTCTATTGATTGCAAGCTTTTGGCATCAAAGTATGATAGTTTTCATCCATGGAGCCCTTTCCTCCACGGAGTTCCTAAATTCTCCAATTTATAAAGTTAGAAATCAACAATTGAGTTAGGAATATTTCCTCTATGTCATGTGTTCTTATAAATGTTGATTTTTTTGATCGATTTATGAACTTTTATGCATGAATGGATATAATCTTATGATTTTAAGGTGAATCCCATGAACCCATGCTTAACCCATGTTTTCTAGAGATTGATGATTGAAAGTGAGGCTTGAACTATGAAAGGTGAATTATTGAATTATGTATGTTCTTATGGAATTGATGAGATATGATGTAGATTTCTTTGAGAGTAAAAGCATATATGTTGTTGTTGTGGTTAATTGTTGTGAAAGGATTGCTCACAAAACTACCTCATGCATGAATGTGAAAGGTTTTCTCACATTAAGAATTCTAAGGTTGAAAGATCTTCTCACCTAAAATGAATCAAAGATAAGGAGCTATTCTAATGAAACCTAGCTTGGATTGGTTACTTTATTGTACCTTTCCATGGATGACATATGACTTAGCTTGGATTGGTAATATGACATGCCCTTCCATGGATAGTAAAGACTAGTTAAGAAAATGACTATTCCGTTGGTTTTACACTTAGCACTGAGAGGATATTGGATAGGATCTCTCTCGTTAGTAGAGGCCGAGTTTCTATAAGCAATATCTTTATCCCATACCTATGTGCCCCCATAGGATGATTGTCTTAGATATATATTAGCTAGTGGATCCACATAAGCTAGAAGTTCTTGGTCTTAACTTGGCAAGTAGTACACCCCTTTTTGGTGTAGGGTAGACACCAAATTCCGTGTTGATAGCTCACATAGTTTTATATGTTCGTTAAAGGTAAATCTCCCACAATGATGAACTAAGGTTACTTCAAGAAGTATCTCTCATGTGACTTAAGATGATATATATTTGCATTGACCATGTTTTGTGACTTATGTCCTCTCATTCTTTTACATTCATGATTTACCTTGGTCATTGCACTTTATGAAAATGTCCCTTTTTCATGTTTTCTAATATTTTATGCATGACTATCATACTTGGTACATATTTTGTACTAATGCATATATACTCTTGCCTATATTTCCCCAAATGTAGGGACCGACCTTACAGATTCACACTTCTCATATAGAAGATTTAAGTTTGGTGAGTCCTCATATTTCGAGGACCGAGCTTGATTCCCCTTTTGTCTTTACTTTCAGTTTTGGAACTTGATGTACAGGCTACGCCCCGATATACTCATGTACTAGATGGTTTTGAGATGATGTTTAGATTTTTTCTTCTCTCTATAAAACTCTTATATGTTGAAACTGTCTTTTAATCCCTTTATTCTATTTTCTTGTATGATGAAAACTACGTGGCTTGTGTGGGGCCTTTCGGGGTCCTATACGCCATGTTATGCCTAGGAGCCACCTTGGGTCGTGACAAACTTGGTAATCAGAGCACAAGGTTTAGAAAGGCCATAGGAAGTCTCATAAGCCACGTCGAGTAGAGTCTTGTTCATGAGTGTGAAGCGCTCCACATTTATGAATGAGAGACTATAAGATTATTAGGAAACTCAACTTCTTTCGTTACTCTAAAGTCATGCGATAGGTGTAAATCTATATGTCTTTCTTCTAATCCTTATTCGGTGCTTTTTAGGATATAGCCCCTCTAAGAGTTTACGTTAGGCGGAATGTGAATGAGAATGTGGAATGAGAAGCTCCTCAAGATCCTCAAGTTTTGGTCGACCCTTTGGACGAGCAACTGACTAATGCGGAGTTTAGGGCTGATTTTCAAGTGTTGGCTCAAGTCATGATATCTCAAGCCAATAGGGGGTTGTGGCCCCACTGAACCCAAATGTGGGTACGGCAATATCTAGAGTGAGGGACTTTACTAGAATGAATCCCCCAAATTTTCATGGGTCCAAGGTTGAGGTAGATCCTCAAGAGTTTATTGATGAAATATATAAGGTGTTAATGATCATGGGAGTGACACCAGTGGAAAAGGCAAAATTGGCCGCTTAACAACTTAAGGGTGTTACTTAAGTTTGGTTCAACCAATGGAAGGAAGAGAGGGCAGTTGATGCGGGTCCTCTTGATTGGGAAAAGTTTAAGGTTGCTTTCCTTGATATGTTCTATCCCCTTGAAATGAGGGAGGCGAAAATGCTTGAATTCATCAACATCCATCAAGAAAATATGAATGTGAAGGAATATGCTTTGAAGTTCACACAATTGTCAAGATATGCTCCTACTATGATTGCCGATCCTAGGGCAAGGATGAGTAAGTTTGTTTTGGGGGTGTCCAAGATGGTAGTTAAGGAATGTCGTACCGCTATGCTTATCAATGATATGGATATTTCTCGTCTCATTGTTCAAGCTCAACAAATCAAAGATGAGAAACTTAAGGAACGTTCTAGGGAGGCAAAGAGGTCTAAGATTAGTGATGACAACTTCTCACATTCAAGGTCCGATAGGCATGGTTGTTCTATGTTTCTACAAAAGTTTTTCGGCCAAGGTTCCTCCAATGCTCTTTCTAAGTTCAACAAAGATAGGATGTCTAACCCTAAGCCTCAAGGAGGAAATGGTAGTGGATCTTTGATGAGTCTGGATTTCGACTCATTTAGGGATTAATATTCATAGTTTTAGTTACCTCAATGCTTATTTTATGCTCTAAACTGATGTTTAAATGCTAAATTGAAGCTATGAAGGCAAAAAGGGAAAGACAAGGATATTACCGGGCAAAAAGGAATGGAAGTGCTGAAAAAGCTGAAGACAAGAAAGACTGACGATCGCCAGACCACTCGGCGACTCGTCGAGTAGTAATTCAGCTCGACGAAAGTTACAGCAGGCCAGCCCTGGGAAAAAGCCAACTCGGTGATGGAAATGGACTTTCGATGAAGCATCGACTGGACCGGCAATGGAGATCCTGATCACCTAAAGTTACAAAAGAGGAATGGTGAAGAATCAAGTCAAAAAGGCGTTGAACATGGACATTTTGTGCATCGCCAACTGGATCGGCGATGCTCGACTAATTTCGCCGAAAGAATCCAAGGACAAAAATCTGGGAAACTATAAATGCGATTTTTTAAAAGAGCTTCAGAGTCCCCAAATCTTGAGCAAACTTTCTAAGTGTTTGAAAGTTCTTACATTGGGTTTTTTGTCCCTAACACTGTCTTGGAGTTTTTGAGTAGGATTTTATAGTTGGATTTTGATTTTGAACTATTTTTGAGCATTGTGAAGACCTGCAGTTTGTTACCGAGCTGATACAAGATTTAATAGGTAACATTTTCGTGCTTTTTACAATGTTTGGCTAAATTCCCCATTATTGGGGTCTGATTATATGATTAATTTGTTTCAATTAGCTTATGGATGTTAGTATTTACTGATTTAATTATTGATTTGAAGTGGGTTCAATTGATATCTGAGTTTTAATTGATGAATTATAATTCCAAATACAATTCGAGTTTAGTATTCGATGCTTGCTTGAGAAAGAGGTTTCGAATTAAAACTATCAATTGATGATTGTAGTGATTGGGTTATTCCTGATTCAGCTTAAAAAAGTAAATTTGAATTCGATCCTACCAATCTAGCTCGAGAGAGTCGATTAATTGAGGTTTTGGGTTGTTCTTAGTGTTATGCTTGTCGAGGTATGAGAGAACTCCCTTGAATCGTGGTAGTTGATCGAGAGATGGATGTTGCACCTAAATTTTATCCTACCCACCAAGATTCAACGTCTTTTAGTAAATGATAATCACCCGTATAGCAAAATTGACATTTAATCGATCACATCCCCAAGGATCCCTCTCTACTTAATTACTCCCCTATATTCGTAGTTGTTAATTGCTCAATCTATTCCTCTCATTTGACACTAGTTCTCAACCCTTGCAATTTACTTTAATTGTTTCGTTAATGTCTACTTCTACAACTGATTAGAACACTTCCTTTACTTCATAATTGAATTATCTACCGTATCACTCCGTGTGGGATCGACCCCAACTTGTTGAGTTTATAGTAGATTGTGATTGCCTACACTTAGAATTGGATTAAGTGTAGTTGAGCGTTATAAAAAATGGCGCCGCTTCCGGGGAGTGGTTTTAAAATTCTTTTAGTGAAGTTTAGTTATGATCTAATCTTGTTTGTAGTTGAATCAACTTATTTTACTTTTGTTTATTGTTGGCTGCTCTTAAACTTGTGATGAAATGAGCATTAACGGGAGTAATGCTAGCCAACTTGGACATAATGATGACATCGGTAACTTGCACGATGTCAATGATGATCTATTGGGAAGTGCGAGTGCTATTGGATTGCCCCGGGTTGTGGGCAATGCGATATTTCAGGTGATGAGTACTATGTTGCAGCTGTTGTAAATGAAGGGTTTATTTAGAGGGCTGGATCATGAGGATCCCCATGAGCACATCCGAAACTTTGTGGACTTTTGTGGTCCATTTGTCTTCGAGAACATCACACAAGAGTCGGTCCGACTTCGTTTGTTTCCCTTTTCTCTAATGGGGAAGCAACAAAGTGGTTGGCTGAGCTACCAAGAGAATCAATCACTTCTTGGGAGGAACTCACCAAGACATTCGATGTAAAGTTTTTCCCTCCCTCGAAGATGGTGAAGTTGAGGGATCATATTCAGAACTTTAAGCGAGTAGATGGGGAACCAATTTATGAAACATGGTTGAGGTTCTAGAAGTTGTTGCTGAAGTGTCCAACTCATGGACTCCCGAGCAATGTGCTGCTACAATACTTCTATCGGAGTCTCAACTTAGTCAACAAAGGGGTGGCTGACCTGCTTGTTCGAGGAGGAATCATGTAATAACCGTATTCTATAGTATCCACTCTTCTCAATGAAATGACAAATATCAATCGTGCTTGGTACACTAAAGAAGATCAAGTGTCTCCCTTGAATTTTGGGTTGACAAAAGAGCAAGTAGAAAAAAACCAAGAACGAGATGAAAACATAGCCAAGATGATGTCCCAAATGGTGTTGCTAAATGAACAAGTCATGGGGAGTATTTCTGAAAACAATAAGGTGCAAAAGGTGTCAAGAATAGAAGAGGGTTCTTACCCGGGCTCTTCAATGTCGGGTGGGAATCAAGGTTGTAACACACTTATTGAGGATGGACGGAGAAGTTACAATTGATATTGGGTTGACCAAAATGACCTTTGGAGGAGAGAAGACGACCATGATGCGTGTTGCATGCAAATGGGTGACAACCCAAAATCTAGGGGATGTTTGGGAAGCCTTCGAGTGGATGATTTTCTATCGCGGATCCTAGAAAAGGTCGAAAGATCTGATGACATGCTTAAAGAAATGAAGGATGATTTCTCATCCTTGAATAATAAAGTAAACTCTCACTTGGAATCTATCAAGCGACTCAAATGTCAAATGAGTCAACTTTCAGCCCAACTAGAGTCCAAGCCATTAAAAAGGTGTGCAAATGATGATATGACGAATTCAAAGGCTGATCATGACAGGTGCTTAGCAGTTTTGACCTGGAGTGGGAAAGTAGAAGGTGGTAATGTGAAGGTGAACGTTGAGGCAAACACTAGTAGAGAAGAGGAGGGTGCCATTGATGTAGAAGGGTCCGAACAAGCACCGGAGAATGACACGCCCCAAGAGATTGAATGAAGTCCAAGGAAAAGCAACATCGAGAAACTGCAATTACCCAAGGAAGGGGCTGCTTCTTCTTCAAAGTCAGTAA
This sequence comes from Solanum raphanifolium, assembly GCA_036250405.1. NCBI lineage: Eukaryota > Viridiplantae > Streptophyta > Magnoliopsida > Solanales > Solanaceae > Solanum > Solanum raphanifolium. Next base: position 24,294 of record JAJOOE010006715.1, read on the forward strand.
AACTGTTGCCCAAAATCAACCCACCATTTCCTCAAAGACTTAAAAAGCGGGATGAAGATGCAAAGTTCAAGAAATTTCTATCCGTGTACAAGTGTCTGTCAATAAATCTTCGGTTAGTGGAAGCGTTGTTGGAAATGCCCAGCTATGCAAAGTTCATGAAAGAATTGGTCACCAAGAAGAGGAGTATGGATTTGAAATAGTTGAAGTGTCTCATAGGTCTAGTGCCATAATGACAAGCAATGTGGTTATCAAGAAAGCTGATCTGAGGGCGTTTACTATTCCATGCACTATTCGGATGCTCCAATTTTCCAAAGCATTATGTAATTTGGGGGCTAGTATTAACTTGATGCCATACGCCATTTACAAACAACTTGTATTGGGTGTTACTAAGTCTACCACAATGCGACTCCTAATGGGTGATCAATCTATTAAGCATCCCATCGTCATACTTTATGATATTTTTGTGAAAGTTGATAGGTTCATATTTTTGGCTGACTTTGTTATTTTGGATTGTGACATTGATGCCGAAGTACTTATTATTTTAGGTGGACAATTTTTGGCAACCGGAAGAACTCTTGTGGATGTTGAAAGTGGTGATTTAAAGTTCCGGGTAAATGATGAGGAGATTACGTTCGATGTGTGCAAATCGATGAATCAACCTAGTAACATTCATGTGATCTCAACAATTTATGTGATTGATGAAGTAGTAGCTAGTGTGAGTGAAATGATGTGTATTGGTGAACCCCAACCCATTGATGTTGTCCTTTCAAATTATGATGAGGACGAAGTTCAAGGGTATGATGAAGTTGTGACTGCTCTATCGGGATTAGGTTCTCATTCAAAAAATCCAGTGAAGCTCAATATTTATCTGAAAAATAGAGATACCCCCCCCCCCACCTGCTAAACCATCCACGGAAGAACCTCCGAAGCTTGAGTTGAAAGTGCTCCCATCTCATCTTCGGTATGTATTCTTAGGAGCAAACAATACCTTGCTCATCATCATTGCAGCATACTTGCTTGAGTTGCAAGTGAAATTGCTTGTTGAGGTATTAAAGTGATACATTAAGGCCATAAGATGGACAATTGCTAATATTGTAGGTATTCCCCATGGGATTTACACTCATAAAATCCAATTGGATAGTGAATGCAAACAAAGTGTTGAGCATCAAAGAAGGCTAAATCTGCCTATGCAAGAAGTGGTGAAGAAAGAAATCATCAATTTGTTAGATGCAGTCGTGGTGTACCCTATTGCGGATAGCAAATGGGTAAGTCTCGTGCAATGTGTACCAAAGAAATGAAGCATCACAGTGGTTCCAAATGAGAAAGGGGAACTTGTAACTATGAGACTGGTCACCGGTTGGAGAGTATCGTACCAAAAATTAAATGCATGGATCGAGAAAGATCATTTCCCAATGCCATTTATGGACCAAATGCTTTATAGGCTTGCGGGGCGTGGATGGTACTACTTTTTGGATGGTTATTCTGCATACAACCATTTTTCCATTGCACCGGAAGTTCAAGAGAAAACTACTTTTATATGTCCCTATGGGACTTTTGCTTTCAAGAGGATGCCTTTTGGGTTGTGTAATGCTCTGGAAACATTCCAACAATGTATGCTTTCTATTTTCACAAATATGGTGGAAGACTCAATAGAGGTATTCATGGATTATTTTTCAGTTGTTGGTGATTCATTTGAAGCCTTCCTTGAACACCCTGGGTAGGTACTACAAAGGTGTGTGGAAACCAACCTAGTTCTAAATTGGGAGAAATGTCATTTCATGGTAAATGAGGGAATTGTTCTGGGGCATAAAATTTCAGGAGAAGAATGCAAGTCGATCCAGCGAGAGTCGAGGTCATTGCCAAGCTTCCTCCTCTTATTTCAGTAAAAGGTGTCCAAAATTTTCTAGGCCATGCGGGTTTCTGTAGGCGGTTTATTAAAGATTTTTCCAAAGTAGCTCACCCTCTTTGTAAATTGCTAGAGAAGGAATCTGCCATCCATTTTGATGACGCTTGCCTCAAAGCGATTTTGTGCTTGAAAGAAAAATTAGTGTCAGCCTCGATCATTATTTCCCCAGATTAGAATATCCCATTTGAACTCATGTGTGATGCTAGTGGTGTTGCTTTGGGGGTTGTTCTTGGTAAAAAAAAGGAAGCTATTCCATTCGGTTTATTATGAAAGTAAAACACTGAATGTGGCTCAAAGAATTATACAGTCACGGAGCAAGAACTACTAGCGGTGGTGTATGCATTTGAGAAATTCAGAGCATATTTGTTGGGAACTAAAGTGGTGGTGCACACGAATCATGCTGCCATTAGATATTTGATGGCTAAGAAAGATGCAAAGCCAAGACTTATTCGGTGGGTGTTGCTGTTAGAAGAGTTTAATTTTGAGGTAAAGGATCGAAAAGGGTGTGAGAACCAAGTGGCAGATCATTTATCTTGGTTAGAAACCAACCTAGTTGATTCCAATGAGAGGGACATTGTGGCTGAATTTCTTGATTAAACAGTGATGAGGGTAACCTAAGGCAACTCACCTTGGTATGCTGACTTCAATAACTATGTAGTGTGTGGGATAATACTCGAGGGCTTGAACTTCTACAAAAAAAATACATTCTTGTTTGATGTAAAGAGGTACTTTTGGGATGAACCATATCTATTTAGAGGATGCACAAATCATAAAATTCGAAGATGCGTACCAGAAAAGGAAGTCAATGCAATTCTTAATGCTTGCCACGCTTCACATGTGGGTGGTCATCATAGCGGGGTGCAAACAGCCGCCAAAGTGCTTCAAAGTGGCTACTATTGGCCATCACTATACCAAGATACTTTGGTTTCATTAAACAATGCATACAATGGCCAAAAGTAAGGAGGTGTATTAAGAAGGCATGAGTTGCTTCTTAACCCCATCCTCGAGGTCGAACTATTTGATGTGTGGGGAATCGACTTCATGGTACCGTTTGTGAGCTCTTTCGGAAAGAAGTATATAGTGGTAGCGGTTGATTATGTCTCAAAGTGGGTGGAGATTGTAGATTTGCCCAATAATGAAGGAAAAAGTGTGGTGCAGTTCTTGAAACGATACATTTTCACAAGATTTGGGACCCCACATACTATTATCAGTGATGAAGGGTCTCATTCTTGCAATTGGTTGTTTACCGCACTGTTGGGCAAATACGAAGTCAAGCATAAAGTTGCAACGCCTTATCATCCATAGACAAATGGCCAAGTTGAACTGTCGAATCGAGAAATCAAGTGTATTTTGGAAAAAATAGTTAATGCAAATCGGACTGACTGGTCTCGGAAGTTGAATAATGCCCTTTGAGCATACCGGGCAACTTTTAAGACACCAATCGTCATGTCGCCATACCAACTAGAATTTGGAAAGTCATGTCACCTACCAAACGAGCTTGAACACAAAGAACTATGGGCGTTGAAGGAGTTAATTTTGAATTAGGGAAATGCTTTGAAAGGGAGAGTCAATCAACTCTATGAATTGAAGGAGTTCAGGTTGAAGGCATATGAAAGTTCAGCCCTTTATAAGGAGAAAATGAAGAAGTGTCATGACGCTAAAATCCTTTAGTGAGAGTTCCGAGTAGGTAATTTTGTTTTGCTGTATAATTCTCGTTTGAGACTTTTCCAGATAAACTCAAATCGAAGTGATTTGGCCTATTCAAAGTAACTCGAGTGTTCACAAATGGGGCAATTGAAGTTGAAGGTAAAGAATGATCAGCATTCAAAGTAAATGGGCAGTGTCTGAAGCTCTATTTTAGAGAATGCCAAGAAATATCGGTAATTGAAGTGGTGTATTTGGAAGATGCATGAGAGCATTTCCATGTTGTGCCATGACATTAAATAAGACGCTTCTTGGGAGGCAATCCAACTTTTAGTTGGTTTTTATTAACGTTTGTTAAATGTGCAGGGACTAGTGATTGAGCGATGATAGAACCCTTTTGGCGGTTCGCCGAGTGGTTCGACAAGCCCGATTTAGTCCACCTTTTGGTCCAGACTAGAGGACCACCATTATGGAAATTTCGGTGAGATGCAAGACTGTTCGGCGGTTCGCCGAATGGTTTGGCGAGCCCAATTTAACCCACCATTTTGTCCCAACTAGAGGGCCAACATTTTGGAAATTTTAGCGAGCTAGTTTCAGCTTGGCGGTTCGCCGAAAGGTTAGGTGGTCTCAAGCAACTATCGTCGATTGGGCATGAAGTGAAGAGTTCTTCTTACCCTACTCCTTTCAGCAATGATCATTCCTTATTAGTTCTGCCTTTACGTTTATTTTGACATTGAGGACAATTTTAGGTTTGTTTGGTGGGGTGATGTATATTCATACCTACCTCTTTTGGGCTATTTTTATCGATATTGTTGCTTGTTATGAATGCTTGACTTTATTTGTGACTATTGGTTTTGGATCCATTGGTTTTTAATGTGAATGTGTTGGTTTTCGACTTAAACAAAAATTTTGTCACCTCTTGATATTTGTGAATTGGTTATTCTCTAGCAAATTTGAGTATCGGTTGTGATCAATGCCGATGACTTGAATAGTGCTCTCCATTGAATGATATGTGTTTGCGATTCCAATGAGGTAAATTTGAGTTTCATAAGTCATATGTGAACTCTTAACATCTCATTGCGACTAGCCGGTTGTTGAAATGAATCTTGTAATGATCATTGCACATGAGCTAAAATAATAGAGTCTTGTTTGATGATTATGTTGAGTGCCATGTGTGGTGAGGTTATCTTGAAATGTGTGTGTGAAAATACCTAGAACTTTCCCCGTTAGTCCAATCGACTAATGTAAGCGAATGATAGAGATGCTCTTAGACACAATTTGTGAAGAGTGAACCAAAATTGCTATTATACCTCTTTGTGACCACCTTGTGAGAGTGTTAACCTTGCTTGGTACCGTTTGAGCCTATCCTTTTCTTTGGATGAAACTTGAGCACATTTGACCTTTTTCCCTTTCCACCTAAAATCTTCATGAAGCATTGGTCCTTTTGAATAAGCCAACTTAGGCCAGGTGTGGAAAAAAGAGAGGAAAGTCAAGATGTTTGAGAAATTTGCCCTTGAGGAATCATGTTGAAAAAGATGGAACCCCTCCATATAAAAAATAAGAAGAAGAAAAGCGAAAGAAAAAGATCGAAAAATAAAATAATTGTTGAAATAAAGTTTGTACAATGGAGAAAAGAAATGGGGTGTCCAATGAGTCATGGTTAAAAGAACATAGGGTTGATTGTGAAAACTCAAAGAGAGTAAAAGAAAGGGAGAAAAAGTGACTAGGACATGCTTCATGAAGGTAGAAGTCACTAAGCCAAAATGATCATACCTTTACCCTCAACCCCGTTACAAGCCTTGAAAGACCTTGGTGATCTTGAGTGAGCTGAAAGCCACGTTGGTTGGAAAATATGGGCAAGTCTATGGGTAGAGTCATGTATGTGTTTGTCTTTGAGAGTGTGAGAGTTGTTTTTGATTACTTAATTTTGAAATTTAGATGAGCCTTGTGTGAACATGTAATCGTTCTTGGTGTGAGGGCATTCAAATACTTTTGTTGAGCTTGAATTTGCATTTGAAGCAAGCATTGTGAGCTTGAGTTCTTTTTCATGATGGCTAGTCACAATTTGAAACTTGTAGCGCACAATTGAACATTGAACTTGTAGTGCACAATTGAACATTGAACATTGAACTTGTAGTGCACAATTGAACATTGAACATTGAACTTGTAGTGCACAATTGAACATTGCATGGGTAAGATGAAACCCTTGTGCGCATTCATGTTGAATCTTGAGTAGCACTATTTGTAGACATCTCTATTGAACTGATTGATCTTGTGTTTTACTTGAGGACAAGATAAAGTTTAAGTTAGGGGTGTTGATGAGTCTGACATTTCAATTCATTTAGGGCTTAATATTCATAGTTTTAGTGTCGTCAATGCTTATTTTATGATCTAAACTGATGTTTAAATGCTAATTTGCAGCTATGAAGGCAAAAGAGTAAGGCAAGGACATTACCGGGAAAAAAAAGAGCGAAAAAGCTGAAGACAAGAAAGGCTGATGATCGCTAAGACCACTTAACAACTCGCTGCGTAGTACTTAAGCTCGCCGAAAGTTATAGTAGGCTAGCCCTGGGAAAAAGCAATCTTGGTGATAGAAATGACATTTTGGCGAAGAGCCGACTGGATCAACGATGGAGATCCTGATCGCCTAAAGTTAAAGAAGAGGAATGGTGAAGAATCAAGTCAAGAAGGCGATGAACATGGACATTTGGCGCATCACCGATTGGATCGGAGATGCTCGACTAATTCCACCGAACAACTCCAAAGACAAAAATCTAGGAAAGTATAAATGCAGTTTTTTAAAAGAGTTTCAGAGTCCCAAAATTTTGAGCAAATTTTCTGAGTGTTTGAGAGTTCTTACATTGGGTTTTTGGTCCCTAACACTGTTCTTGGAGTTTTTGAGTAGGATTTTATAGTTGGGTTTTGATTTTGAACTATTTTTTAGCATTGTGAAGACCTGCAATTTGTTACCTAGCTGATGGAGTACTTAGTTGGTTACATTTTCGTGCTTTTTATAATGTTTGGCTAAAAACCCCATTCTTGGGTGTGTGATTATGTAATTAATTTGTCTCAATTAGCTTATGAGTGTTAGTGTTTACTAGTTTAATTGTTGATTTGAAATGGGTTCAATTGATAGCTTAGCTTTAATTGATGAATCGTAGTTGCAAATACAATTCTAACTTAATATTTGATGCTTGCTTGAGAAAGAGGTTTAGAATTAAAACTATCAATTGATGATTGTATTGATTGGGTTATTGTTGATTCAACTTGAGAAAGTGAATCTGAATTTGATCCTACCAATCTAGCTAGATATAATAGATTAATTGAGGTTTTGGGTTGTTCTTAGTCTTATGCTTGTCGAGGTTCGAGAGAACTCGCTTGAATCATGGTAGTTTATCAAGAGATGGCTATTGCACCTAAAATCTAGCCTACCCACTAAGATTCAACGTCTTTTAGTAAATGATAATCACCCGTATAGTGAAATTGGCATTTAATCGAACATTCCCAAGGATCCCTCTCTACTTAATTACTCCCCTATTTTCGTAGTATTTAATCGCTCAATCTAATCCCCTAATTTGACACTAGTTGTCAACCCCTGCATTTTACTTTAATTGTTTCGATAATGTCTACTTTTACAACTGATTAGAACACTTCCTTTACTTCGTAATTGAATTCTCTACCGTATCACTCCCTATGGGATCGACCCCAACTCTTTGTTGGGTTTATACTAGATTGTGATCGCCTACACTTAGAATTGGATGACGTGTAGTTGAGCGTTATCAATCTTCATTGCCTATGTCTACTTGTGCTAGGTGTGGAAAAAAGCACGAGGGGAATTGCTTAGCCGACATGGATGGTTGTTTCAGTTGTGGTAAAAGTGTTTGTAATATGAGGGATTGCCCGATGCTTACGGTTAAAGGAAGAGAGGGTAATCAAGCTCCTCCTAGTAGTTCGGGTTCCAATGCTCCCAAGAAAAACTGATTTTATGCACTTTAGACTCATGATGAACAAGAGGGTTCGCCCGATGTGGTTACCGACATGTTGAAAGTGTTCCAACTTGATGTTTATGCTTTACTTGATCCCGGTGCTACCTTGTCATTTGTGACGCAATATGTGGCAATGAGGTTTGATATTCTTCATGATGTGTTGTTAGATCTTTTTTCTATCTCTACTCTTATTGGTGATTCTATTGTGGCTAAGAGAGTTTATAGAAATTGTCCCATTCCTTATCCCATAGAGTCACTCGTGTTGATCTCGTAGTGCTTGATATGCTAGATTTTGATGTCATTCTTGGGATGGATTGATTGCATGCATGTTATGCTTCTATTAATTGTAGAACCTGTGTAGTCAAGTTTCAGTTCCCAAATGAGCCTATAGATTGGGAAACCCCTACTCTTGAGTCGGTCCCCGTTGTAAATAACTTTCCGAAAGTGTTCTCAGATGATCTACCCGGTATTCCTCCCGAAAGGGAAATAGACTTCGGTATTGACCTTCTCCCAGATACACTGATGAGTCCGAGATTTGGACTCATTTAGGGCTTTATTTATATAGATTTAGTGTCCTCAAATGCTTATTTTGTGCCTATAACTGATGTAAAACCCTTGATTTTAGGTATATGGATTGAGGAACAAAGCAAGGACACTAATTTGCAAAAAGAAACAAAGCGAGCTGAAAGAATGAAGAAAAGCAAGCCTGGTGATCGCCAAGTCCACTTGGCGAGTCATCGAATGGCTATATGACCGCCTAAAGTTCCAGTGTGCCAAGCCCTGAAGGAAAGAACCAAGTTGGAGAGAGAAAGGAGTAGTCGGCGGATCACCGAGTAGTTCCATGAAGTAGTGTTAGGTCGCCCAAAGTTACAGACCTTGAGGATGCTGAATGCCAAGGTAGAAGGGCGATGGAAATGACCAAGGGCGGCTCGTCGAGTGGTTCGGCGAGCCCGACTTACTTCACTGAGTGACTCTTTGTAGCACATTTTTGAACATTTAGTTTAGTATCTAAGTTCATATATTTTTAGTTTATTATTGAATTTTGAACTGGTGAGACAACTTTCTCTAGTTTTCCTAAGCTTTGAAGAATTGAAGTTTCTCACTTTTGAGAAATTGGAAGTGGGTTTAAGATTTTTCGAATTGGAGCATTGTAAGGAAGAATCTACACTTACCGAGTTGATGGATAATCAATTTGGTATCTGTTTTTACCTTTTTATGATGTCTAGCTAAATCCAAATTCTTGGGGTGTGATTATGTGACTATGGGCTGATTTAGTTTATGGGTATTGCTCATTGTTAGTTTAAATGCTATTTAGAAGTGAGTTCAATCATTAATTATGGTTTAATTTAAGAATTATCGTTGCAAATGCAGTTCTACCCTTGTGTTTTGGCTTGCTCAAGAGAGAGGTTTTAAAACTAAACTTATTGATTGATGGTCTGTGGGTATTGGGTTGACCTGGGTTCAGGTCGAGAGAGTGAATCCTAAACCCAATCCCACACACTCAGTTGGAGAGAGTGAATGGACTAAGGTGTGGGTTGTTCTTATTTTGCATGCTTGTTGATGTTCGAGAGAAATCAACTTGATTCGGGATAAATTGTTTGAGAGAAAGTTTATCTCCTTTATAGCCTAGCTTACTCACTAATAGCTAGCTATTTTCTAATAGTTGCAATTACCGTTTGTCTATATTAGCCTATAATCGAATCACATCCCAAGAACCCGTCTCATTATTGTTATTTCGTATTGTTTGCCACTGTTTGTAGTTGATAATTCTAAACCAAAACCCCCCATTTGACATTCTTGTCACCCCCTGATTTGAATGATGTCTTTATTCGATAATTTTTATTCCTATGACTAATTTGATCATGTTCATACTTCCCTATTGAATCTCAAACACGTACCACTCCTACTGGGATTCGACCCCAACTCCTGTTGGGTTTTATATTGATTAACGACCGTTGACACTTAGAATTGGATAAAGTGTCTTCGAAACGTTATTAATCAAAATGGCGCCGCTGCCAGTGAGTGGTGTTGTTTGAGATTCTTTTGGTGAAGTTGAATTTTGTTTTCTTTAGTCTTAGTTGAATCTACTTATTTTTAGTTTTGGTTTTTGTGTTGTTGTTTTAAAGCAGAGGAAATGAGTGTCAATAGAAGCAATGGTAGCCAAGTGGACCACCAAGATGACATCGGAAACCTCAACGATGTCAATGAACCGAATGTCAATGACCCAAATCTTTTGGGTGAAGTTGGTGTCATTCGATTGCCTCCGATTGTAGGGAACGCTATGTTCCACATTACAAGCACCATGTTGCATCTCTTGCAATTGAAAAGGTTGTTTGGTGGGTTGGCTCATGAGGATCCCCATAAGCATATAAGGAACTTTCTTGATTTTTTTGAGCCGTTCTCCTTCAAGAACATCGCAAGAGTCGGTACGGTTGATGTTGTTCCCATTTTCTTTAATGGGAGAAGCATGTAAATGGTTGGCAGAATTGCCAAGAGACTTCATCACTTCGTGGGAAGAGCTTGTCACCACATTCCAAGTGTGATTTTTCCCTCCTTCGAACATGATGACACTTATGGACAGCATCCAGAGCTTCAAGAGTTTGGAGGGTGAGCCAATCCATGAGACTTGGCAAAGATTTAAGAAGTTGAATCTGCAACGTTTTGTTGCAATACTTTTACCAAAGCCTTGATTCGGTGAACAAGGAAGTAGCTTATCAACTTTCTCCGGGAGGTTTGATACAACAACCTTACATTATAGCAGCCCAGCTCTTGGATGGTATAACCAAAATTAACCGGGCATGGTACACCCGTGAAGATCAAATCTCCCCTCTCACTTTTAAATTGACAAAGGAGCAGCTTGAGAAAGATCAAGAGAGAGACCAAAAAATGGCAAAGATTATGACCCAATTTGATATTTTGGCCAAAAATGTCATGAGAGCTGGTGCTAGGAGTGTCAATCTTGTAGGTGTGGGTTGTGCAAATCCCGAAGAGGCCAAGTTCGAAGCACTGTACAATGAGGAAGTGAACTTCATAGCCAACCAAGGTAAAGGTTATCGTGCTAACTACCTAAGGCCGGGTGGCAACCAAGGTTGGAATAGAGATGAGGACTGGAGAGATAGTGATAGAAAGTAGCAGGATCGGAATGCCACTTGGAAGGAAAGAGATGGGGAGAAGGATAGGTATGTTCCTCCCCACGAGCATCAGAAGCCCATAGATTTTGAGGGTGGCTAGTTGAGGATATGCTCTCTCGTATTCTCAACAAGGTTGAAGGGTTCGATAAAATTTTGAAGGAGATGAAGGAAGATGAATCGAGCAATTGGAGACCAAAATGGATCAAATCTCTTCTCATTTAAACCCGAGACAACAAGGGAGGTTACCTAGTGATACTATGGCAAACCTCAAGAATGAAGTTTGAGCGAGGACTTGCGTCGTGCCACGACGTTAACTAAGGCACTGCTTGGGAGGCAACCCAAGTTTTTATTTTCTTTCTTTTCATTTTTGGAATAACGTGTGTTGATTGTGCAGGTTAAAGTGTAGAATGTGTTTGAAAAGTGCAAGTTGGCGAGCAAAATGTCTAGTCGGTGACTCACCGAAGAGGTCGGCGAGCCCGACTTGGACCACTGTTGGACTTAAGAAATTATGAAGATGGAGTCTGTAAAACTCGATGGGCCCATGGATAAGTGGGCGACTCGCCGAACAGGTTAGCGAGCCCAAATTTGTCCACCGTTTGGACTCCCATATTAATTGGAGGTCCTGTAAAACTCGGCGAAGTAAGTACCTACTCGGCGTGTCGCCGAGTGGTTTAGCGAGGAAAAATAATATCGCCGAAAGGGCGCGTACTGAACAGCTTGAAAAGGCCAAATGTTTAAACTTTCAAACTCCTTCACATTCCTTCACTTATTAACTTCATACAATCACACCCGCACTTCAAATTTCCTTTATTTTTGCATTTTCTTGCTTTTTGATCGTCATTCTCATGTTCGGAGTGGAATTCTTTGCCGCCTAGCTTTACAGATGCATATATTCGACATTAGAGGTTGGTTTTCCAAATCCTAAACTCATAAATAGCAGTTAAACTCATTTGCAATTACGTAGTTCTTATTGATGTGTGTTGGGCCTCTCTGAATTCATAAATGTGTTTGTGTGCCTATTTTAATTTCAATATCGTGCCTTAATTGCCTAAGTTGTTAATTTCCCAAATTTCGTGCTCTAAAATTGATCATAAATTGTTGGGTTGTGCTATTTTATTGTTGAGTGTAGTTGGGTAAAGTCTGAGTAACCCAATTTGTGCTAAATGTTGTGGTTTACCCAATGATGGAGCATTTGACGTCATTCTTAAGGGCTAAAGTCGTCAAATGGCCAATTTTGGCAAAATTGGGGGAAATCTGAGTACCCCGGTGGCATGGGTCTAATGGGTCTGGGCTTAATTGAGAATATGTATGGTTTGATTTTATTTTCGGGGGCTACGGGGTTGATTTTGGAAGTTGGTAGTTTGGTGAGCTGGGTCGAGCTCGCCGAACCACTCAACGGTTTGCCAAAGTCCCCACAGATCGCCTTTAATTTCATGCTTTTGTTGAGTTAGGTTCTGTAACTTTCGGCTAGAAGCCTGAGTTCGCTGAGTGCACTCGGCGACTAGCCGAACGTCTTCTTTGATCGCCCTTTCTGTGCCCTTAACCCCTAAAATACATTGTAACTTTCGGGGGTCTGGTCTGTGTTCGCCGAATGAGGTCAGCGATTCACCGAAAGGTCCTTCTCATCACCGACATGCCATTTTTCTGGAAAAGTTTTGAGCCAGTCCTTTCGGCGAGCCTGATATGGCTAGCCTAAGTGACTCGGCGACTCACCGAATGGTTCAGCGAGTCTGTCTGCAACATATTTTCTGAATTTTTCTTGAACTGTTTCTAACATTTTCTAATGTGTGTTGCAGATATGGCTAGAACCAACATGAATATGTCACCCCACAAAACAGCACGGGGCATATTGCTTAATGAGGGGGTAGGTAACCCTCCTAAGAAGGGAAAGACAACACCTCCCAAGGGAGGAAAAGGCAAGGGCAAAGCGCCCGAGGTAGAAAGAACAGAGCACCACTTCGGCAGTGATGGGGAGTCCGCTCATTCTCAGCCCTCTTTCTTAGACCCAGAGGATGACCAGCAACTTAAGTCCCAGTGAGCAAACATCCGTGCACGATCTCGCCAAAATTCATTTAGAGTTCCACAGTCCACACCTCCTGCTGCAGATATAGTGCCAGCTCTGGCACATACGGTAGTTCCAGCACCACCAGTTTAGGGTCCTCCTCCCTGGCTACTCAACAAATTAAAGGCCGAGAGACTGAGGAAAATTCTAGAGGAGAAGCTGCTGTCCACAGAGGGCCTAGAGGGCAGATATTCCACGATGAGGGAGACACTCCAGTACCATCATTTCGAGTAGTTTACCAGGTCCCGAGGCCAATACATCCCTTCATGGGTTCGAGAGTTTTACTCAGCATACGGTGACCTGGTACCTAAGGGCAAGAAGAAGGCCAGTACTTTCAGACCGGTATAGTCCATCATGGTACGTGGGACAATAGTGAGCTGCAGTCACGATCACATCAACACAGTATTTGATAGAGGGTCAGTCTTTGATTACCCAAATTTGGCCAGCACTACGACACCTTTGGATGATCTCAAGGGTTGGCTTGCCTCTCTCATTTCTGACACCACCCCGAGGTAGATTGAGACAGAAGTCCAGATCGAGAAGGACTTGAATATAGCTGCACGGTACTGATTCAGATTCATCAACATCTCCATTATGCCTTCACAGAATGAGTCCATCCTCCGCCATCCAAAGACGGCCTGCCTTGGGTCAATTATAGCCCGGAGGAGCATTGACTTGGGACTCATCATTGAGCAGGAGATGGCCATGAGGGCCAAGCAGCACCAGACGTCCCTTCCACTCCCGGTCCTGATTATAGAGTTGTGTTGGCATGCTGGAGTTCCTCATGATGAGAAGAGAGACATCGATATCATCCCTACATCCTCCACAAACATTCGGTGCATAGAGGCCGAGTACACTCGGGAAGAGGCAGACAGTAGGAGAGCGGCTTCGGTAGAGACATCCCCGGAGGTTGATATGGACACGATACTTGTAGAGGCATATTTTCCTACTCCGGCCTCCGGGCCTTCAGGTACTCCCGCTTTCATTTCCTCCCAGGTTCTTTGTTCATTTTCTGCTTCCCAACCCACCAGGATTACTCAAGCCATGATCTTGAAGATGGGGTACTTAGCCCATTCTGCCGATGTGCGGGCTACCCGGTTGGAGGCTGCGGTACCTTGGATGATTGAGAGTGCTATCCTAGCAGCATTGACACCCCTCCGGACTTGTATTGATGCTCTCACGGTGAGAGTATAGACTTGTGAGAGTCGACAGGAGGCTACTTCAGAGATGGCGGCTTTGAAAGCCGAGGTTGTAGACTTGAGGAAGCATGTGGACTATCTAAAGTATATAGAATTCACTTTTTTATTTAAGGCAGCTGAGACTAAGGGTGTCCTGGGCAGTTCTGAGATTCCTCTGGCTACCACCGGAGATGTACCTATGGAGGATGTGGCAGCTGATGCATCAAAGGCGGAGATCAATGAGGAGCAGCTTGGGGAGCGAGATGTTGCCGTATATGATGATCTGGCAGACCTAGAGGATGAGATGTTTGAGACTGCCCGCCAGACCTCCTTGAGAGATACCACCATGGTTGAGTCTAGTGGAGTTGGTAGTGTTGATGTGACCCCGGGCACTGATGCCCCGACAGATGGAGCGGTTGTGTAGACAGGACCTTTCTTTACCTCCCGCTCTGTCATTTTTATTGACTTTTTATCATTTTGTTGCATTTGAGGACAACTGCGCTTTTTATTTGTGGTGGGGTGAGGTATTTCCATACCTATCTCTTGTGACTATCTTGTGTATATACATTGGGTTTTGTGTTTAAATTGTGTTTTGACACTGCTTTGTGGATGTTTGAGCTGGTGGCTTCTCATTATGAATGCAAATGGTTTTTGACCCTTCTAAAAAAATTTGCCACCTCTTGTGAGTGATTGTGGTTGTTCTTGTTCAAATTTGAGTATCAGTTATGATTAATACCGATGACTTGAATAGTGCTCTTAATCGAACAAAAATGAATGCCCATCTATGATGTGGCCAATGAAGTTGCATAGACAATATGTGAACTTTTTGCATCTCGTTGTGACTATCCGGTTATCGAATGGAGTCTCTTGTAATAAACATTGCACACTAGCAAAAGTGTGGAGTCTTGTTTGATATTGATGCCAATGCCTTGTGTGATGAGCTTACGTGAACCATATGGGATGACACCTAGAATTTGCCCCGTTGATCCGGTTGACTAAGTGATGCAAGCTCTTGAAATGATCTTAGGCAACTAATTTAAAGAGTGAAACAATTTGACAATATACCTCTTTTGTGGCCAACGTTGTGAGTGTGTGAACTTTGTTGAACCCCTTTAAGCCTTATCCTTTTCTTGGAAGAAACTTGATGCTATTGTAACCCCTCTTTATCCATTCACCCATAATCCTCATGAAGTGTGGTATGTTTGAATAGCCAACTTAGGCCAAAAGCCTAAGTTGGGGGTGTGGTGAAAATAGGAGGAAAATCAAGAAGTGTGAAGAATTCCCCCTTGATCCATGGACTTGAAAAAGATGGAACCCCTCCATACAAAAAAAGAGAAAGAAAAGAAAAGAAAAAGAAAAAGAAGGAAAACGTTGTGAAAGTTGCAAAAGAAATGAGGTGTCCGGTATTCCATTAGAAGTGAATAATGGGGTGAATTTTGAGCATGAGTAAAAAAGTTGAAGAAAAGGAAATAAAATGATGTTCATACCACATTTCACGAGGATAGCAGCCACTGAGCATAAATGACCATACCTTCACACTCAGCCCCGTTACAAGCCTTGAAAAGACCTTTTTGATCTTGAGTGAGTTGAAGCGAATATTGATTGGAAAGTAAGGGCAAACCTATGGGTAAAGTCATGCATGTGTTCGTCTTTGTGAGTGTGAGATTTTTTTATGATTCCGGAGCTATAAAGTGTTGAACAATTGTGTGTGAATATGGAATCATCTTTGTTGTGAGGGCATTGTAACACTCCAAAAAATAGTAGGTCAAACTAGAGCCTAAACGTAAGAATAAAAATCATAAAATGACTCCCCGTAGATTAGAAGACTTTCTAGAGTTGAAATGAGGGTTATAAGGGTCAAGGCCAAGGGGAAAATGCCAAGGCAAAGGGGCTAAGCCAAGGCCAAAGGCAAAGGCTGCCCCTAGCTTGAGCACACTGCCTCACCCTTCACTAAAGGGACCACGGACCGTGGTCCTCACCATGGGTCGTGAAGGGGGCTCATGAACCTTCCTTGGCCATGGAAAAATGGCTACCAAAAATCCTAGCCACTGCCTCAACTTCATGAAAGGGACCACGACTCGTGGTCTTGACCACGGCTCGTGGATCCCTTCGTGAAGATAACTTGGGCATGGTGGCTAGAAGCACAAAGTAGTTTAGCTACTGCCTCAACTTCATAGGATGGACCACGGCTCGTGGAGCACTTCGTGAATGTGACTTAGGCTTCTGAGCTTGTGGCACCAATTGCCAAGCCACTGCCCCAACTTCACGAGCAGGACCACGAATCGTGGTCCTCACCACAGCTCGTGAAGGTGGCTCGTAACACCTGGACGGATTCTATTAATGAAGGTTAATTAAGTCATTTCCTTTTTAGTCTAATTAAATTGGGGTTGTTTTGGGTATTTTTAGGGGTACTATATAAGTTGTTTTTAAGTCAAAATCCCCCTAGTCTAAGTCATTATTCACAAACACCCAAATCAAACTAAAACTTCATCTTCCTCAGAAATATTCTCTCTCTAAAACCAAAAGAAGAAGAAGAGTAGATTGGAGCTAGGGTTCGGGCGAATTCAAGGTTCTTCCTCAAATATATTGGAGATTCCTAAAGCAAGGTATGGTAATCTTGATTTATGGATAGTTTCCTTCCATAAAGCCCTTCAAAACTCTATTTCTCAAAGTTGAAATTCTCCAAAACCTAGGGTTTTCAATCTATGGCATGGATTCACTTTCAAAACGATTACAATGTGGTTATTGTCTTATATTGTGATCAATTTGATGAATTACTACTGTTTTCCTAAGCAATTGTCTACAAATCCATGAATTTCTAGGTTTTCCCTAAATTGCATCTTGAAGCATGAATATGGGTCTCTGTTAGTAGATTGTGTTTGAACTATGAATGTGATGGATTGCTTACTTGGATTAGGTTATTATACATGTGCAATGAAGTAATTCTAGAGATATTGATTAATCAAAATACATGACCCTTGTAGGGCAAATTATGTGGGTTGTACACGTTGATGAGAATTGTGTATGAGCTTATGATTCACTTAGATAGTGAAGATCTTATGACTATTGTGTAATTATGGTGTGGTTGCAAGATCATTCTCCCCATACACTTACATATGACTATGTATGAGATGTCTATGAATATGATAATGTTGTTGTGTTGATTGAAAGGCTATTCTCATGAACACACTATGAATATGATGTGAAAGGTTGTAACGACCCGTAAAATGAATAAGTCAAACTAGAGCTTGACTAGTATGTATTTGAGTTGTTGTGAGGCTTCAGGGTGTAAAAATGTTGTCCCGAGCTATGGTTGAGGGGTTTAGGGGTTAAACATCAAGGTATGACTCCCCAAGGATCACCCTAGGGGTCCTTGAGGAGGACCCTAAAGCCTAACCCCCAAGACCCTTTGAAACAAAAAAGTTGCCAATTTGAGGGTGACCTACGGAAGGGTCCACGCCCAGTAGCTCCATCCACTCCTCGTGGATGGCATCCGTAGGTCATGGCCCCCAAAACCAAGCCACAAACACAAACCACTAGGAAACAGGATGGCCCGTGGTCCCATCCACGATCAGTGGATGGGGGTTTCGTGGTTGGCACCAGTTTTCTATCCAAGTCGACCAAGGTGAAGGCTAATTGGTAAATTGCTTTTAAGTATAGTTTGGTTGGAGGACAGTTTTATTAGTTATTTATTATATTTTAAGGGGATTTAAAGTATTAAAACCATATTTTAGACTTCATTATTTCAAAACCCAAAATACAAACCTCTCCTCCTCTCCAATAGTTCTCTCTATAGAAACCTCCATTGGAGGTGTGAAGGTGAAGAATTCAAGCTTCCAAGGTCAATACTTCAAGTTTTTCAAGGGATTTTCGTGGATTTATTCCATTAAAGGTATGGTAGTCTTCATCCTTGACTTATTTTCTATCAAGGAGCCAATCTCAAAAGTGATTACAAGTCTCCAATGTTTTCTCTAAAACCCTAGTTTTCAATCTTGGCATGAGTTCGATTCCAAACGATTTTCAAAGGATTTATTGCATTGAATTATGAATGGGTAGCGGTTTTAAAGAAGAATTAAGATGATTTCTTCCTAGAACCCATGTTTTCCCCCAAATTCTTAAGTGGTTAATTGAGATTGGGAATTGGTTGATTATGCAAGTATGTTGAATTGTTGATGTTTATATTGGATTAGTTATTGAATCATGTCAACTTCCTTATCTATTGTAGTATCTTAGATTTATGGGTTGATGGTGGTTCATAGCCCTAAGGGGAAATTTCATGAAAGCTTATGTATGATTATGATATGAAGTATATGTGTGTGATCTCAATGAAAGTGTTATGATCATGTTTAGAATGTAATTGTGTTATGATTGAATGTTATTTCTCAATTAACACCTATGAATGATGAGGCTATATGTGAAAGGTGATTCTCACATACACACACACTTATGAATGACTAATGAATGAAGTTCTATGATTATGTTAATGGTGATGGATTGATTGAAAGGCTATTCTCAATTGTACTCTAATGAATGATAATGACATGTTGAGAAAGGACTTTCTCACAATATGGGATTCCTAGGTGAAAGGCTATTCTCATCTTTGAATCTATGAGCTTTCTAATGAATGAATGTTGGGATGGGATAGATGCCCTCACGTGTGTTGAGGCGGGGTATCTAGTTACAATCCCTATATCCCATTTTAATGAATGTTGGGTTTGAGATGGATACTCAACCGTGAGTTGAGGTGGGGTATAAAGTAGCAATCTCTTATCTCATAATGAACGAATGTAATGAATGTTAAGTACTCCATGGGGTTTAATGCTAAGCACCGAGTTGATATGGATTGAGATGGATACTTATACGTGAATTGAGGTGGGGTATCTAGTAGGAATCTCCCTATCCCATAAACTATGTGCCCACAGAGGTCTAGCTAGTGGATCCACTTAAGCTAAAAACAATGGTCCTACCTTAGGCAAGTAGGAATCCCTTATACTATGAGGGTGACACCGAGATTCCATGAATTGCTCACATGGTCTATGTCGGTTAAGGCTTACCCCCACAAAGAATGTTAATGAACTATGGCTTTTCAAGAATGCACTACTTAGTGTGAGTGGTAGTATGGGATGCCATCCATGCATTGCACAAGTAGGCTTTGAGAGAGGTTATGGTGCGTTCCTTTATAATGTTAAGTGTAATGAATGTGCTCTTATGATGATGTTAATGAGGAATGTTGATCTAATGTCTAAATGAATGAAAGTACTCTTAATGAAATGAAGCTAATGAAGAATATGACTTATGCTTGAAGGAGATGATGCATGCTATACTTGGATTGTATTATGAGTTACTTCATTGTTATGACTTATGGTGTATGAATTTTCCTTGCCTATGGTGACTTCAAAGGAGTACTTAGTGTGTGTAGTAGTATGGGATGCTACTTGCACATTGCACAAGTATGACTTAGGGTTGTCATAGGTGATGGTCCTTATGTGATGATATGGATTATGTAATGTTTATGTCTCTTATGTATGAGTATTGTGTAAGGATGGAAAGTTTGAATGGTTATTTCACTTTTGGTGACCTTTAGGTGGTAGTTTGGTGTGGATGGTAGTATTGTACACTATCCATACATTGCACAAAGTATAGCTTGAGGGTTACTTGAGGTGAAGGCTTAATGTGAGGTAATGGTTTATATGTGATTATGTTCTAATGTGGTTAAATGACATGTTGGTTATGGTTGAATATTATGCCCCTTATGCTTATGTTCATGAAGTTTTATCAAAATGGCATATACTATGACTTTCAAATAAAATGTTTGTTTAAAGCATGTTTTTGCATGGCTATCATACTTAGTACTTAATTGTGCTAACCCATTCTTCTTTATGTTTTACTACAAGTGTAGGTTCCAGCAATTGAGTGATTCTCTCTAGTTGAAGCTTGGATTTGAGATTCTCCAATACTAAGTGGTATGTCCTCATAGATCGAGGACAAGTGTTTAGATATTTTCTTTCTTTCATGTAATAGACTTTGTTAAGGTTTTTGATTGTAATGGGCCGTGACCTTATTTGTTCAAAGATATTTTTTAGATGGCCATGTGAGACGATAGATTGCCGCTTGCTTTTAATGATTTCGATTGTTGGATTTATAAAAGAAAAGTTTTAAATTCCGCACTATTTCTAAGTATCTTATGAAATGATTATGCTATAAGGCTTGTATGAGACCCCTTCGGGGTCAAGTACACCGTGTCGCTTCCGGGGTGTAGGCTCGGGTCATGACAAAGGTTTACTCACATATTGATGATTCTAAGGTTGAAAGGACATTCTCACCTAATGAGTCTATGAGCTATTATGATGCTATGTTGGTTTGAGTGCCTAGTGCATTCTTTCATGAACATGAACTTAAGTAAAGACTTAATATGAATTCTAAAGGGAATTATGTTTAGCACCGAGTGGATATGAATATGAGATGGAAGCTTTTAAGTTAGAAAGTTCGGCTTCCCAATGTAAGTTATCTCAAGAGATGGAAACCTTTTACTCTAGAAAGTTCTAGTTTCTTGTAGCAATCTCCTTATCCCATAACTATGTGCCCACATAGGTCTTTAGCTAGTGGATCCACCTAAAATCTAATATGTTAGTTCTACCTTAGCCAAGTAGGACACCTCTTTTCGGTGTGGGGGTAAGACACCGGATTTCATGTAGCTCACATGGTCTATGTCGGTTAAGGTTATATTTCCCTATATGATAAGAACATGAATATGGCAAGAACATGAACTATAACTATGACTTCTTAAGAGGTACTAGTTAGTATGATTGGGGGTATGGGACTCCATTTGTGCATTGCACAAGTAGGCTTCAAGAGTGATTATGGTAAGATTTTCTTATGCTATGAAGACTTATGAATTATGCATGTATGATATGTATTGTGGTTAAGGATGACTTTACTTGCTACAAGTTATGAATATGAATATTTCATTGTCTATGAATGTTGGCTAATTATGAGGTCAAGGTAAGATATGTATGATGTTGGTGATCTAAAAGTGGTACTTGGTAGTTGGTAGGGTTATGGGATCTTGCCTTTGCATTGCACTAGTATTGCTTTGGGTTTCTTATGATATGGTTTGACTTATGTTTCTTCACAAATGTGCATGATGGCTTTTAAACTTGATAAATACATGTTTTGAACTAAATGTAGCTTTTAAGCATGTTTTAAGGATTTTTATGCATGTCTTCCATACTTAGTACAATATTTGTGCTAACCCATATTTTCTACATTTTCTTATAAGTGTAGGTTCCGGTCGTTGAGGTATACTTCTCCTTTCAAGTAAAGCTTAGGCTGACTATTCTCCAAGCTTGGTGAGTCCTCATGGTTCGAGGACAAGACATTATTCATTTCTAGTTTCCTTTCGTATGTTCTACTTAGAGACTTTATTGTAAAGGGCTATGCCCTTATTGAAATTTTATTGTAATAGATGGTTCATTGAGATAATGCTAGAATCCTATTTTTGAGACAAATGAAAAGACTTCGATTGTAAAAATTTTAAATTTTGCATGATTTCTATGACCTATGTTTATGATTATGCTAAGGGCTTGTATGAGACCCCTTCGGGGTCTGGTACGCCATGTTACATCTAGGGGGTACCCCTGGGTTGTGACAAACTTGGTAATCAAAGCACAATGTTTGGTAATAGAGTAGTATTTCGTTGGTATGTAGTTTGACCGATGCTTCGCCTAAATGTTTAAGTAGTATGGCATCAATGTTTGTGCAGTATGACTTCCCGAGTCATCAATGATCAGATCACAATATGATTTTAGATATAGTTTTCATGATTACAACCTAAATACAAGTTATTTTAAGGTATGACTTTTGAGCTTAGCCTCACATGTGATATAAATGATAAAAGTTTTATATACCTATGAGAATTATATGAATACATGTTGTTTTAGGAGGACTATTTAGTATCGAGATTATGCGAGTTTTAAAAACTCGAGTCCCATAACTATGCGCCAATGTAAGGTTATGTTTCACTACTTTGACGATTGACCTTTAGCCTTTTGTGGCTCATGTTAGTGGATCCAAATAATATAAATTATAGGACACCCCATAAAACTGAATTATAAGTTGGGTGTCATGAGCTCAAATGACGTATGTCGGTTATAAAGAAAATTATAATTATGCATTTTTTGATATGCTTTTAAGTCTACATGGTTCATTTTAAGTATGCTATTTTATGTATATGATTATTCAATACTACTAAAAAGACTAAAATATGTATATACACTTTTGAAAAGATATTTTTATGATACTTGGTCATGGACTCCAACTGTTTTCTTTTCAACACTTTTAGTATACATATGATCTTGGAAATTTTATTTCAATGTCCTTGTTTATGTCATTCTAAATAATTATGTTGGTGTCCCTTACTTACTCAGTACATTCCAGATACTGACGCGTATTATTCTCTGCATTGCATCCTTTTATGATGTAAATTCTCTCATACTCAGACTCGTGGCTAGTAAGGTTTCAGAATTTCCAGTTAGCACTTGATGAGCCCTTCTCATTTACGAACTCCATTAGTTTAGGTCACTAGATTTTCCTTCATACTGTCTTTGGTTTTGAGGTAGCTGGGGCCATGTCTTGACAGACTTATGTTTTCAATTGAACAAGTAGAGGTGTATTTTAGACAATAAAAATGTACATTCATGGATTTCTAAACTCTATTATTTAGTTATTTATTTCAGCTTTCACTTAGTTTCTTTATATTATGCTTTGATATGTTATGCCAAGGATGAGCTTGAGACCACTCATGGTTCTGAGTACCATTTCTCAACTGGATATAGACTCGAATCGTGACAACAACTGATAAGGTTATATAGACTGAATTGACATCTTTTGGGTTTATGGGGGCTCGAATAGGTGGTCTTATTTGTTGTTTGTACTTGTCGGGCTTATACGACTCGACTAGGTTATTGTTTGATTTGGTATGCTTAGATTCAGGAGAAGTTCAGTATGCTCACCTTTTGTTGACTTTTTTACTTGATTATTTTTAGTATATTATGATATCTATATAACACTTCAAAAATATTTAAGTTAAGATCCGAACCATTCTTCATTTATGGATAATCAGGTAATTTGTAAATTGTGATTAGTTGTTAAGACAATTCTTTAGTGTGTGAATAAATTTGGAGATAAATTTAGGTCGCAAGAATCTCGTAGCACAAAGTTGAGTTGAAAGTTTTCTTACCGATTAAGTTTTGATTTATGATTCCACTTGGGTCAAAATCAAACGACCATATCTCTTAGAATATGAAGAGTTAGGTGGAACATAACCTATCAAATTAAAAGGCATTTGAGTCTTCTTTTCAAAGCCATTAAGTTTGCATCAATTGAAGTTCAGATTAAAAAGTTATCCCCGTTTTACTAGTTTCTTGCTGCGCGTCGGGGAGAGACTGAGGTAGCAGCTACTGCCTTCATTGGTGGTTGGCTACGCACTGGGTCGTTTTTTTCGTATGGGCGCTCACTTTGTGGTTTTATATAACCCCACAAAGACGTAGTTCACCTCCCTAGTTCATACATTTCCTAGAAAGAGAAGTTTTGAAGAAACTACCATCCTCCAAGGTTCATCCATCATCCAAAGTAAGATTTGACCATGATATTTCATAATTTCTTCATCTTAACACCAATTAACACCTTTTTACTCATGGAATCCATATATACATTTCAAGAAAATCTACCTCTGAGTTTCAAAAACAAGTTATTGGTGTAATTTTCTTCAAAGATTCTCAAGAATTTAAAGCGTTTCAGGTATGTAAGGTTATTCATAGTGTTGGACTAGTTCGTCCTCACACCCTACTTCTCAATTCAGTATGTAGAAAGTTGAATCTAGGGTTTTGCCCTCAGTTTATGAAATTCTTGAATATGAGTTATGATCTTGTTTCGAGTTCTGAATCCTTACATTATGAGATTTACAATATTGTATGCTTGGAGATTCTTAAATTGTTGTTTATGCCTGTTGTTCCACATGAACCTTATGTCTATTGAGTTTCTTTCTAAAAGTTTTTTCGAGCCAGTATTCCCTTCCATTCCTTTTTAGGATTAAAGTGAGTCCAAGAGATAATTTTAAGATAATATTTTCAGAAAAGTTTAAGGGAACTTAGATGATTCAAAATGTGTTATTTTTACATTGAAAATGGAATACTATGTTCAGAAAAGTATAAAGAGTTTTCGGACAGATTTAGTACAACTTTAGTTACCTCTTAAATAGGTGTTTTAAGAAATTATTTCAACCTAGAGAGTACTTTTACATGAGTATACAATATTATATTTTTGGAGTAATACTGAGCATCGATTTATGTAAGAGTTTAGATAACTTAAACCCCATGACCTACCCTTTCACCATAGATAGGATCGTATCAAAATCTGGACGACTCCTTACCTGCCTCAAGAAAGCTTTTAGTAGATTTATGGGTGGAGTTTGTTCTATACTCTGGCAAGGTATAGGACAATTCTGGCAACGTGAGCGAGACGTTATATCATCACGAGGCTCATAATGATTGTTGTCGATTAGAGAAACTTCCTAGTAAAATAAATATTATATATATATATATCCATTCAGTTTTGTATTGGCTAATATTGCATTTTGTTTGTGAAGCTTAAATGATTTTATCTCAAGTTTATGCTTTACTTTAGTTGAGTAATATTTCAGTCTTTCGGTCTAGTTATTGTTTCACTCAACCTAATTACATACCGTACATTCAACGTGTTGATGTCATTCGATCTGCATCATTTTATGATGCTTATATAGGTGTTCCGAATCATCAACATGAGTTTCATTAATATCACTCAGCTTCTTATCAGCCTTTGGTGAGGCCTCCTAGCTTTTGGAGGACTCCAGTCTTTTAATTCTTTAGTATTTTGTTTAAGGTTGTCGTGGGTCTTGTCCCAACGCATGTCTTTCAAACAATAGAGACTTTACTGATAAACAGTGTTTGAGATTCTTTCAGTATTTCCTTTTTGATATTTTACAAAAAATTATAACTATTACATTCAGCATCTTCAGACTGTTAGATTTTTATTTGACTTAAATATTTTTCATTCATTTGATTTAAACTTAGAAATGCTTGAGTACATTATTTTGCACTAACACTCCATTGCCCGGAAGCGCTACATTTTTCCATAGACAATTACATAAGTTCTTAGTATTGTAGCCGAGTTTCATCAGGTCAGCTCCCCTTCTTTCAAAGTTTTCGCATCTAGAGGTTTGCAAGTGTTTGTTATGTTCAGCTGATGGGTAGATCGGGACCCTGTCCAGTCCAAGTATACTACTCTTAAGGGACATTTGATTTGAATACAAGTTATGTTGTGACTAGTTATGTTGGGAGTAGTTTCTAGTGCATATTTGGTTTGTCATATTCAAACTTAAATTCTTGGCATAGTTTCTAAGAATAAGTTGTTTACAAAAAGACCCTCCACCGTATTTAGTTTTTGTTTTTTACATTTTTTTGCAAGATTTATTTATTCATTCTTCAAAATAAAATTTCCATCTTATTTAGCTTATTTTGTGTGTGCATTTTCAGATTGTGCTATGTGTTTTTAAAATTAAAATTTTCGTCTTATTTAGCTTAAAAATAAAACCTTCATCTTATTTAGCTTAAAAATAAAACTTGCATTTTAAGTTTATTAAAGTAAAATAAATTTTATTATTTATGTCACTTCATCCAAAAACATATCACTCATTTTTGTAAAATATTAAAAATATCTACATTTTAAGTGATAAATAAAACATAATTGTGAGTAATAAACTATTTAATGAATATGTAATTTAGTAGTGGGGTGAACATTTTAAGAGATATCAAAATATAAATAAACATAAAAAATAGTCAAATAAGTTCAACTTATTATATATTCATAAATAAAAATTGTATTTATATAATGTAATTTTTCAATAGAAAAATATATTATCATAACAACGATTAATTAAGGTTGTGAATGTTATTATAAATGTTGTTAAGAATTATGTTTATATATATATATATATATATAAATGTAAAAGTGGTGTATACAAGAGGGTTGAAGGGGGTATTTTTTTTTTTTTTTACATACTTTATCCTAGAATATGTTATCATGGGGTTACTATTCTACCCACATGTAGGGATAACTTATTCCAGTACTAATTATTAATCATAGGATAAGTATCTCAAACTTTGCAACCAAACGAAGAATTAAAAGGTATTAGAAACTTATCCCAAGATTATTGTCTCTTATCTATCACACCAAATGACCCCTAAGAGACTTGCAGAATTTGGATTGTATAAATGTGTGTTGTCGACTATGCTGACTTTGTTGTTTATCTGTTTTAGCACAACAGTTTGTTTGCCTTGATCGTATATGATTATATATATAGTTTATATGTTTCTAAAATAACATGGTTGCCTCGTTGGTCTACAAAAGATTAGTTTCTTTTCAATATGAGATATTGGAGCTAATTGGATTGACTATAGGTTTTGTTGATATGAGTCTTGCTGGTCGACGATTTATTTTTATGTCGAGATATAGTTGTTTGTTTTATTGATTTTGTGGTTGGTATTATGGTAGTAGCATAGTTGTCTAGTATGTGTTGGATCTGGGTCAAGTGTGGCACCAGGTGCCAGTTGCCAGTCGCATGCCTAAGTTGGGGTGTGACATACCAATTGGTTCTTTTTAATGCATATGGAGTGGTAGACATATGTAAGAACTTGATTCAAGTTTTTTTTTTAGAATAAGAATTGATTTTATTTTTATTTTAGAAAAATTTACCTCAGATTGTTCTCTATCGTCATTTGAGTCAAAGTCTCCCGTTAGTGCTAGGATGTCCTTATCATTTGACTCATCCATAGCAAGAAGAGATTGATCTCTAGATTTTCTTTCATTGCCAGTCATGACTCAGTAAATTTTGCATTGATGTAGAGCTATTTTTATTACTTTTCAATTTCTTTGGTGGTCATTCTTTTGTTAGAAATGAAAAGTTCATCTTTTTGTCTCTTTAGTCTTATCAACATGATTTTTTCTACATTCAATCTTTTATTGTGGACATTATTTGATGAAGTGATCTGAGCATCCGCACTCGTGACACACTTGTTTACAATTAATCTTGTCTGATGCTCTTGTGATATTTTTTCTTTGAAAGCTTTGGCCTTTTTATGTTGGCTAGTTGTTAGGGCCATGTTTTCATCCTTTATATCCATTCTTCAATGGATTGAAGAACCGAGTTCATTTCTTTACGTACTCTTATTATGTTGCGCTTTTAAGTCTTTTTAAGTTCATAAATCTCCAGATTTTCAATCAGATCATCCAAAGTAAAAAATATACAAATCACAAGTTTTAGACCTCCATTTTACTTTTTCATACATAAGGCAGTATGCTAAGAAATTTTTGAACAACCTTGCTTATGGAATGTTTCACAAATTAAGTTACGAAGTAAGTATATTTCATTAATGATTAAGGAAAATCTGGTGTGCATATTTTGTATTGTTTCTGTTTTCATCCAAAATAATTCACATTATCCGTTCAACATTTGTATCTTTTATTTCTTGACGTGATATATTCGTTCATGAGTTATTAGCAGTGTGTCTCAGATTTCTTTAATGTTAGGACATGATGAAATCTTGATATACTCATCAAGTTCAATTTTACATATTAGTATTTTCTTCTCCTTTGTATTTCTTTGAACAACCACCTTATCTTTAACATTATACTTTAGTATTCTCTTAGGAACATGAGTCTTCCAATTTTCATTAGCTTTCATAAGGATGGTAGGCCCATTAAGTACAACATTTCATACTCCAATTAGATAGTTTCGTATTTTATTCTTTTACTATCCATAGTGGTTCTAGTTGATTGCCATGTTTATGTAGTTGATGGTGCTGATATTTATGATCGTTTCAAGATTTTATTCTTATATCAATTCCTTTTTCTTTGATACCAATTGAATGATATAGCACCTTATGCACTACAATAATAATCTTTCACTGCTCTAGTAATTATTGATTGTTTAAATGAGTTTAATTCTTTAGTTAAGGAGCTGATTAATCAAGATAAATTAAAGTACTCAAGTGTTTACTATAAAAGATCTCTTTGTTCTAGGGAGTAAATTTACTGCCTACGATGTGGATAAATTAAAGTACTCAAGTCTTGACTATTTGTATAGCCTCATTTTAAATAGATGAATACTCTCATTCCAATCTGAATATTTTTATCCATTCTAACAACTCTCATTTATCTTCAATACGCCTTAAGAGTGATTAGATACACTCTTCCTTTTTAGAGTGAGGTTATGATTTATGCCATACTCATTGTACTACTTTGTTTGATATATCTACACGTTGAGGTCATGTCTAACCTCCAAAAACCACCTGGTATAGATTGTAAATAATAATAATGTAAATAATAATAATAATAATAATAATAATAATAATAATAATAATAATAATAATAATAAGAATAATAATAATAATAATAATGTAAATAAAAATGTAAATAATGTAAATAATGTATA